>CM031238.1:141440611-141668111 GCA_018340775.1 Taxus wallichiana var. yunnanensis
ATTGGAGGCTTTAAGGTGGGCATCCATTCCCATTGGGAGGCATAAGTGGCCTCCCCATAGGTCTTGCTCCTTTGGCTTTCATTTTAAGCCTTGTTTTTTTGTTTTGTTTTTCTTCTTTCTTGTGTTGTAGTTGTTTTGAATGTGGTTGAAATGGTTGTGAAATATTTGTTTGTGTTGTGGAATTTTGTTGTTTCCATGTGTTGGAATCATCTCCCATTGTAATGTGGTTGGGGCTCGGAGCCAATAGAGAGGATGGCTTCTCCTCTTCATTGGTTATCATGGTTGGTGGAGAGTGTTGCCTCTTCCCCCATTTTGTTGTGAATCAAACAAATCTTGGAGGTGCTATGTTGTTGGAGTTATGAAGTTTAGTTATTTGTTGTAGACCTTGTGAAACTTCCTTTGTGTTGTTCCCACCTAGAGTGGAGAAACTTGTAATATTGTATTCTATTATTTGCTTTCATTCTTTTATGATTTCCCACTCTCGAGAGAAGGACATTGTATTTGACTCGTGAAGGAAAATTACATTCCATTGTTGGTTATGAAATTCGTATTGTATGTGGAAAGAAACAAATAAGAAAAGAAAGAAGAAAGATTTGTATTGTAGAGTTAGTTTTGCAAAAAGAAAAGAAAGTAATTCTCTTTAGTTGAAATCTTGGTTGTATTGTGAGAAAAGTAGTTCTTTGTGTTAAAAGATATGAGCTATTTTCAATGGAAAATAAATTTTACTTTCATTGTGAAGTTGTTTTATTGTAAATGTGAAATAAGGAAATATAGAAGTTGTAAGAAGTTGAAATGGCATGCATAGTAAATTTGAATGTAAAAGAAAGTTGTTGTAGTTATTTTGGATATTTGAGTTATAGTAAAAATGGAAGAGAGAAAAATTTGAAATAGGGAGTTGTTGCATTTTGTATTAGAAAAATAACAATGTGGAAGTAGATATAAATCCTTTAATTTTACTCTTGGAATTCAAAGAAAATTAGTTGAACAAAATGGAATAGATCTTGTAGTTATTATTGTTACTATTGGTTTTCAAAATGCTTAAAATGAGTAATTTTTAACCAAGAAATGAACTAATGAAATGAAATTCCAAAACTGGAAACTTTAGGAGCATAAAATCAAGTTTAGAATGTATTTTAGAACTTTGTAGTAAAATTTGGTTTTGTGAAAATCTCAAATTTTAGGTTCTTATTCTAAGAAACAGGACCACCGCCCTATGCAGAGCGACGGTTCCGTAACCACTGCTCAAGCTAAGGCGGTGGTCCATGGTTTGTCACCCAGGTAGGGAGGCGGTCCTAGGACCAACGGTCAGCTCTAGGAGGTGGTTCTGTCACTTACGACATAACTCCTTGGATCCGCGCTTGTGCGCAAATTTTAACTAGTTTATACCAATTTATAAGTTGTAAAATTTAACTAATAATCACCAACAAGAAAATAATGAGTAATCCCATGGATTTGAGCAATAAAAACATACAAATGGTGAATTAAAAACATTCTTTTCATTTATAACAATGGGGGTAGGGTTTGCCCCAAATTAAAAAACCCAAATACACTTAGTGTGGAAACAAAACCAGATTGGTAGAGGAAATCCCTCCCAATCCTTGAATGGAAGTAATAACAACAAGAAAAATTCATTCTAAACTAATCTAAACTAGATCTCCTTGTAGAATCTTCCATAGTTCTTCCTCCTTTGCTCCCATGGCTTCCTCCTCTCCAACCTGCAATTTTTAACAAAACAAATAGACCAAATGAGGAGAATAAAATGAAGGAAATGTTTTAATAGAAATTCATAAGGAAATTTAGGGCTAGTTTGGAACCCTAGGATCTAGTGGCCAAGATTTATTTGATCTAAGGGTGGAGGTTTCACCCTACTTTTGTTTGGTAGAAATCTAATTTAAATATTTAATTTAAATACTTAAGGGTATGAGCAATTGGGAAATGGGGCCTTTTAATTGTTTTAGAGTGGTAAGCATTTATTAGTCCTTAGTATGTTGTAGGAAATTAATAAAATGACTTTAATCTATTAGGGTAATGAAATTAGAGTAATTAAGCATGAGGTTAACCATATTAAAGTTGAGCATTGACTAAAGAGAAGAAAAATTTAACTATGTAAATTAATCAAAGCTACCTTCCTAATGAATAATTGATTAATGGACCTTAGAGACATATTTGTGATAGTGTCAACCTTTTATCTAGATCTATTTCCTTCATTAAAAAGTGGAGTTTAGTGGTGTGAGTTAGTTTAATGAACCCTAAGGCTCAAATACCCTTGTAACACATTCTATAACTTTAAAAAGAAAAAGTGTCACAATTTTCGGGTTAAGTGTTAGGTTGTAGCATGTTCCTATAACGTCATTTTTATGGGGTTTACACTTGGTATCAGAGCCGTGGGTTCAAAGCTTGGACCCTTGGGCACACCTAAAAACATGAAACATGAACATTTAACCTAGTGCAAATTGGTTTCTTTTAATCTAGAAAACCACAATGTTTGATAATTGTATAAATTAGAAAACATAGAAAATTGAAACAAAACATAGAACAATGAAATAACTTATGCCTTGATCTATGCAGAAGGCGCGGATTAGACGAGGGGTATTTTCACATACACCTAGATATACCACCTCAAGAGTAGGCTGTAGTAGCCATTTTACCTCACATTTTACATATGCTTTAGGACATCAATGTCATTATACATGGAGGATCCCTATGAGGACAACTTGCTAGGCATGATATGGAGCCATCAGTTGAGGATAGAGAATCTCCTCGATACAGCAAGGAGCATGGGGAAGAGAATTTCCGCGTGGAGTCAGCCGGGAAGAGTCACCTCAAAGAGGGAAAGGAGATCAGATTTCGGGACATAGGGATAGATCTCAGAGCCCTAGGCAGAGGGAGGAGCATGTAAAGAGACCTTGGGCTCATCAGATTTCATCTGCCAGAGACCATATTAGAGAGATCTTAAAGCTACGATCATCTCACTATTTGAGAGATGTAGGAAGTTTTCAAGCGAGAGGCCTTGTTGGTTAGCTTGAGTAGATGCTTCAAGCTCTGCCGTTGTACAAACAAAATGAAAAATCATGTTGCGATCCATCTTCTAAGGGGTGGAGCGAGTCTCAGTGGAGGATCGAGGAGGAGAAGCTCCATGTTGACTCAGAGACTGTTACCTAAGAGCTATTTGAGGAGTGTTTTAGGAGCAGGTATTTTCCCAAGAGGTTTATTTAAGAATGGATAGATGAGTTTTATGACCTTCGCTAGGTGTTTATGATCGTAGGCCGAGTAGGAGAGTCGATTTATGGACCTACTCCAGTATGTCGACTACATGTAGGATGAGCAGGTATGGATTCACAGGTTCATCCGGGGCTTGAATTTGGATTTGGGTGGCATGGTGCGCATTCACTACCCATAGACATTAGCAGAGGCTATTGAGAAGGCCTATATTGTAGAGGAGACACGGGGAAGACACGAAGCATAGGGACAAAGTTCGAAGCCGCATCCAGCAGATGCGGGATAACAAATTGAGGGGGTCAGTTCCTCCTCCTTATGGTGGACAGAGTTCGGGACAGTCTTCCTTCAGGCCACCTTAGCTGGCACCTCAACAGTAGACCCGCCCACCTTATAGACCTCCTCAAAGACTTGATGCACGAGAGGGGCATAGTATGGGGTCTCCTCCCGAGGCTCCATCAAGAAATAGGGTGCATCAAGAGCTCGGTCGGCATGAGCTCATCAACGAGACCTCAGGCAACATCTGTATCTAGATTGTTAGGATCCACATCATAGACATCTATAGTAATGTGATGGAGTTACATCCAATTGGAGAGGACCAAGTAGTTTTTATGGTTATGGCATTACGAGACATCTTTGGAGAGTTATCGTAGAACCCTAACAATGAGGTAATACGTAGATCGCAGAGCCTCTTTTGTTGGAGATATGGCATGGAGCCATCGAGATCTACACATTGGTTGAGATATCTTTGCTTTGAGCACCGTGAGTACCGTGATAGAGATGATAACTAGTATTGGTGGTATTTCTGTCTCTATATTATTTGATTTCGCTTCATCGATTATTTTATTGCACCATCCTTAGTAAAGCATTGCACGCTGGTGGGCGATTAAGCGGGTCGTAGTTGGGACATTGAGATGGATTCTAGAGCCAAAATTTTTGTAGAATCCTTAGTTAAGGAGTGTGTAGTGGATTTGGACCCTTCACCACTACTTCAGATCTTTGAATCCTTCCATTGGGTTCTTATGGTGTCATTTTGGGCATGGACTGGTTGTCTGCACATAGAGCTAGAGTGGACTGTTACCATAAGACTATTGCTTGTATAGATGATCTAGGAGTGGAGTCAGTGATAGCAGGGGTTAGGAGGCCTGTTTCTATTCACACCATCTCTGTTATGTAGCTTAAGTGGTGTGTATGATGGGGTTGTCAAATGTATGTTGTTAAGGTTAGCAAAGATCGAGGATGAGTCTAGTGGACCATCCCTTGATGACCATTCCATTTTGAGATAGTTTGCTGATGTTTTTCCAGGGGAGCTACTGGGTTTCCTCCCCCACATGAGATAGATTTCCACATAGATCTTGTTCAGGGTGATGTTTTCACCATCAAATTTCCCTTTAATTTCTAAGTCTAAAATTACAAAAATTTGAGTTGGTGCCCTTAAAGTATACTTGACAAGAGGCATTTTTGAATATAGAAATTTCTAAGAATTGAAGGGCTCATGAAAATCACTTCATCGATGGGAAATTTCTTCCCCTTTCCAAAAAGGTAGAGAAATCAACCTAACTCCTTATAATTTTAAAGTTATGGCTTGGCGAAGCTAAGTGGTCAGGTTTTCCCTTGGCAGACCGGCGGAGCTCTGGAGGTATTTGTGATCATTTCTCTTTTGAAAAAAGTTAAGTTGGAGAAGTTTGACCCATGAGCCCACATGGAGAGATGAAAAGAAAAGTTCCCGAGGCCCGCCGCGAATAAGTTTCTGCCACGTATCATCTTTGAATTGGGTCGGCAGAGCCATGGAAGACTTCATGGTTTTTAACCTTTTGACCAAAATGTTAAAAAGTGATAGGATGATCCATTTTCCCTCAACCCGTAGTTAATCAAGATATGACACCATCAAAAGGTCAAGTTGGAGCTGCAGGACGGCGGGATAAAACAAGATTTTGTACCTTTTTACAAAATAGGTGAAAATGATGCAACAAGAGCCACACACCCATTTCCAATCAGCTCGTGCCACGTGTCCACACTGAATCGGAGCTGCGGGCCGACGGAGGTAAATGAGATTTTGCGTTTTTTTGTAAAATAGGTCAAAATTTTTAGAATTGCACTGTGACCCCATTTCCAATCACAACTTGCCACGTGTCCAAGTCAAAAGTCAAGGCGGGGCTTTGGGAGAATTTGTTCCAAAGTGCCAAAATATAAAAATCATGAAAATGGAAAGGGGATTCCCCCGTGCTGCTCCAATCTTCTCCTTCCACGTGGATGGCCCGATTTGAACGTTTTAACAAAAAATAGATGGTTCATATCAAAAATGGCAAATAAATTAAATTTTCTATGTGTTCGCATAAATTGGTTTTCTCGCCATGGTTTTTCTTTGCGATTGGATGATTTTGGAAGGGCACGAAAGATGGAATTTGTTTACAAACCATTTTGCTCACCTAGAGGAAGTTGTAACCACTTTTCGCGAGCTATTTGATGGGCTCTGGAAGCCATTATCATGGGGTAATTTTGATATGTTGAGACTATAATTTTAAACTGAAAAATCAATACAAGAGCTTCTTTTTATTTTTCCTCTATTTCCCTCTCTCCCTCTACTCTATTTTGTGAATCATTTGATCAAATAGAAGCTAAGAAACTTTGTGTTCTTCAAAATGTAATTTTGAGAACTTTGTGTCTGTGTGATTACACCTGGTAAAAATGTGAATGATTCTTCTCTGTAATTCATTTATCCAATGCAATTAGGGGTTCTCTCTGCAATCCTTTTTCCCGAAAGTATTGCCTTCTTCTACCTTCTCTTTCCCCTTCATTCTTCCATTCTCTTGTGCTGGTGTTTTTCCTTGGAGAAAACACATTTTCATATGTTAGAAGACCACATTTGATGAAAGTTGTAGATTTGTAAATAATCTTGTTTCTAGGCTTTCAATAAGGGAACCTCTCCCATCAAAGAGGATGGAATTTTGTCCCCTAACTGTGGTTTCACCTAAAGAGCAAATTTGAAACCCAACGAGCCATAAAGCCTATCTCACGAGCACCTTATCGGTTGACTACTCTTGAGCTATGTGAGGTCAAGTTGTAGCTTGAGGGTCTTCTAGAGAAATTCCTAATCAATCCTAGTGTATCCCCTTGGGGTGCACCAATGATCTTTGTGAAGAAGAAGGATGGATCTTTGTAGTTGTGTATTGATTACCATTAGCTGAATAAAGTAACGATCAAGAATCGTTACCCCTTTCCACGCATTGATGATTTATTTGATCACATGAAGGGGGCCACATTTTCTCCAAAATAGATCTTAAGTTAGGGTAGCATTAGCTCGGGATCACGGAACTACATATTCATAAGACTACCTTCCGTATGAGATATGGCCACTATGAGTTCACAATGGTACCCTTTGGTCTAACGAATGCCCCACGTTGTTCATGAGCTTGATGAATGGGATGTTCAGGGCATTTTGGATCGCTTTGTGCTCATCTTCCTTGATGAAATTTTGATTTACTCACGTACACGTGAGGAGCATGAGGAGCACCTTCACTAGGTTCTTTAGTGTCTTCGGGAGAAACATCTTTACTGAGAAACACGGAGAAGTGTGCATTCTTTTAGACAGAGGTGCAGTATTTGGGCCACATCATTTTTGGGGAAGGTATCGCAGTCGATCCTTCCAATATTTGAGCTATCATGGATTGGCCAACACCCACCAGTGTGATCGAGGTTCACAGCTTCATGGGTTTGGTAGGATATTACGAGAATATTTGTAAAGTACTTGTCTCAGATTGTGCATCCCATCACTTCCCTTCAGCAAAAAAGGAAGAAGTTTTTATGGTCAGACATATGTGAGTAGGCCTTCAAGACACTAAAGGAATTCCTTATGAAAACTCCTATTCTAGCAGTGCCAGATCCTTAGGGTGAGTTCTACGTTTGCATAGATGCTTCTTTGGCAGGACTTGGAGGTGTGTTGATGTAGGAGGGAAGAGTAGTTGCTTTTGAGTCTCACAAACTCAAATATTATGAGCTCAATTATCTAACTCATGATCTTGAGCTTGCAGAAGTAGTACATGCCTTAGTGTGGTGGATACATTTCCTTCTTAGCTAGAGATTTACAATTAGGACTGATCACTTGATTCTTTGCCACATCTTCACCCAATCCAATCTCAACACCCGTCGGCGGCGGTGAATGGAGTTGCTTTGTGAGTATGACATGGAGATAGGGCATGTGAAGGGGAAGGAGAATGTGGTTGCAAACACTTTGAGTAGAAAAAGACATGTGTTTATGGCTACTTCGGTGAGTTCTGATTTATAGAGAAAGATTTTGCAAGCACTTTCTCATGACAGGTTTCTACCTTACACGGCTAGAGCAAATATTGAGTCAGAGACCCCTTGAGGGGAGATTTGATAGATTTTCATTAGAGGAAGATGATCTTCTTAGACACGGATGTCGATATATGTTCTTAGAGATGGAGGCTTGAGACAGGACATATTGACAGAGGCTCGTCATGCACCATATTCAGCCCATCCCGGGGTGAAGAAGATGCACGCCACTTTGAGATAGTCGTACCATTGGATAGGACTTCAGAGAGACGTGGCTCAATTTGTGTCACATTGTTTAGAATGTCAGAGGGTGAAGGCTGAGCATCAACATCCAACTAGCCTTATTTTTCCTCATGCCATATTGGAGTGGAAGTGGGACACCTTTTCGATGGACTTCATCATTGGGTTACCAACGTCAAGATACCACCATGATGCCATCATGGTCACGATGGATAGATTGACAAAAGTGGCTCATTTTTATCTGGTGAAGACCACCTACACGGTCGGTGTAGTGGCACAAATATATCTTGATGAGATTGTCGAGATTATATAGGGTTAGTGGAAGATCATTTATGACCGTGATCCTTTGTACACTTCTCATTTCTAGACCACCTTGTAGCATGCTCTTGTGATGTGAATCAATTTCATCACAACATATCACCCCCGAGACCGATGGACCAGACTTAGTGGGTGAATCAGATCCTAGAGGACATGCTTAGGATGTACATTATGGATCATAATTTGAGATGGGAGGAGTATCTATATTTGGTTGAGTTTTCCTACGATAATAGTTTTTTGGATAAGCATGTCGCCTTTTTAGGCATTATATGGCAGAGAGTGTAGGACACCTCTTAGTTGGGACATGTTAGAGGACAAGGTTTCTCTTGGGCCAAACTTATTACAGGACATGGAGCGGTAGAGTTGTTTTGATCATATAGAGATTGCGGGAGGTGCAAGACAAGCGGAAAAGAAGTATGCGGAGACAAGCATAGGACATATCATATTTTGATGTGAACATAAAGGTGTTTCTTCATGTTAGACTGCACAAGAGCCCTATCCATTATAAAAAGGCTCTAAGATTTCTCCTACGTTTTTGGGTCCCTTTGAGATCTTGGGCGCATCAGTACCTTTGCATATCGTCTACAGTATTGCCACCTAGCTTGTCTCGGATCCATGATGTGTTTCACATTTATGTGGTTAGGAGATATATTTCTGATTCTTCTCACATGATATATTGGATTGCATTATAGGTGTAGGATTAGGGGTAGGTGATGGTGGCCATCCACATCATAGAGCACAAGACCACAGCCTTCGCGGTAGAGAGATTGACTAGGTTATGGTCTAGTGGGACGGGTATGATGAGGCTGTGGCTACATGGGAGGATGATACATTACTATGGGTTCGGTTCCACACTGTTCCAGTGACTTCCGGGAGGAATTTGAGTCTACGGGAGGGAATGTAGTGCCCACTTCCCTTTGACACCTTTTTTTTATTTTAATACTGTCGACTACACTTGTGGACATTATTGTTACTTTTTATTAGCATGATACTAGATGTTAGAGATATTGGACTATTGCTGACTTCGATTCATATATGATGCATGCGGATTGTTAGAAACATTTTATATTGATGTTGATATGTTGTGGACATGGTTATTTATATTTATATTTCTGACATGCGATATACTTTGGTGACCATGAGTAGGATTTGATAATTTAATTAATGTTTTGATCATTTCAACATGGATGAAATGTTGGATAGAAATGTTTCTAGAAATGTGTAAATGATTCGTAATTTCCTAGATGATATTACTTTTTATATAGATGATTTTAGATTTATATCACATATTTTGGCATGGATGTTTTAATGCAGCCACAAGGATGAATAGTTATTTATGTGTTTTACAGGTAAATTTATTCACAACAAACATCAAGGGGATTGGAGACCAACCACATTGGAATTCTAGATGAATTCAACAAGGGTCACCATGGAAACATGTAATTGTGTGTGTGTTAGAATTATTTTGTTAGGGGAAAATTATGACCAAGGGGTCATGTGTTGTCTTTTATTTTAGTTTCACTTTTTATTAATGTTAGTATGTGTTTCTTTTAGTGATGTAATTTACTTGTTTTAATTATTTAGATTTTGATGTATGTTTTTCCCTTTATCTTAGTGGGTCTAAGTGTCTTATTAAAGTTAATAAATCTTTTCCTAAACTAATTAAAGATGTGACTGTTGGTACCCAAATTAATTCTCCTTCAAAGTCTAAGCGGCATCACGGGTTTATCGGGAAGCTTAGAGATAGATAGATCACGATGAGTTGTTTTGTAGGCGAGGATGCAATCTAACTAACCCTTAGTCACTCGATTTGGAGAAATGGATAGGACCCGTGAAGAGGATTTTATTTCTCCTCACTATTTTAGGTTGTGCCTTTCAACCAAGGTAAGAGAACCCTTTTGTAGCCTATTATTTATGGAGGAGATGGAGATATCCTTCCTAATGAAGTTGTTAAGGATACCTTGAAGAAAATATGATCAATGCAACAAAATCTAACTCTCACGAGTTGTCACTCTAGATAGTGGAGATATTCTCTAGGCAAGGTTCAGGCTACTAAAGACATTTAGAATCCTGATTGTTTCTGCATGTTTTGGTAGTAAAATTTATGCATTTGTATACACACATGACAAATAAGGGTAGTATGGGTAGGATTAGTTGTTTTTAAATAATTTTTGTGGGAGGTGAGGTAGAATGAACTTGATTTTCCAAATCTCTGAGAACTCTTACAAAATGGAAATTCTAGACAACAGAATACTTCAGAATAGCTAAAATGTTCCTTTAACCAGAATATGTACTTAAATGGAGGCCCAAATTAGAAATTTTTCACACAATCTATGAGATTCTAACATAAAGGCTCGAGTTAGAAGACCCAATAAAACATCAAAACCTAAGATTAATCATGCTTGAGGTACACCCGAAGGCTTATAGACAATCTCATCAATAAATGAAAGAAAAGTGATTTTAAATCGTTTATTTCACCCCCAGATGAAAGCTATTATGAGAAGTTAGATTGTAGATGCCACTAGACTATCACAAGGATTGATACTTGTGTGATTAAGACAATTTTTGATACAATATTGTAATAGGAAACAAGTAACACTATTTGCAGAAATTGAAGTAAAAGAAACATGTTTTGCATAAGATCCACACTTTGAATAACTTGAGTTTGATTAAATTTATTAGCATGGGAAATTTTATAGAAAAATATCGAGCTTTTCAATGGTCTGTACACTTGCACCCACCTTGACATAATCAAACTTAATGCAAAAGAGATATACGGGTTTCTCGAGATGACTTCTCAAAAGACATGCTTTGTCAAATTTTCCTCTTGGGAAGTTTCTTCGACCTCTAACACTGTAACCTCCAACCATTTGAACAAAAAAATTGTGCCATTTATAACATTTACAACAAAGGGCCTTTTCCTCCAAAAGACAAAAACATTAATTCACCAAAGTGCTCACCATGATCTTGATCGTGATTCCCATAAATAGATCTCAGTAAAATTTGTCGGTGCTCATGGGCGATCTCTTCGAAATCCCCGAATTCAACTCCTTCATCTTGTATAACACTCCTCTTTCAACTCGCCAACCACTTTCACCCCTAATCATCAAATGTGGTTCCTTGCGTGCTTGGGAGAAGGAAAATGGAAAATCAAATCAAGCACGATAGTCAGACCATTTTAATGGTGAAATATGTCTCCAGATATCTCCCACTAAACTTAGATATCAAAATTAACTCCCCTCTCTATTTAGCGTGTAGGAAATACAAAGAAATCATGAAGACTCACACTTCTAGGCATGTTTCAATAAAAAATGGGGAAAATCAGATTCAGACTCACAGTTGTCATTGATCTTTACTTTGAATTTGGGTCATCCATGTGGAAGATTCAACTTTAAAATAGGCCCAGGGGTTTCCTTTGACTTTTTACAACCTTTTGGAAAAATGGAAAAAAATCCATTTTGCTCTGCACCTCCGCCCTTGGGAAATGAGCCTAACACGTGTCCTAAGGTGGGCCCCAATGGAACCATGACCAAATTCTGCCATTTCACCTCCTTTTTAGAAAAGGGAAAATTTTCCAAGTTTTCCCCATAGCTCCACCCTTGAAAAATGGGCCCGACATGTGTCCTAATGTTTGTTCCCGGTGGAGCCACGCTTCCTTTTTACCTTTAACTCTATTCTCTCAAAAGAATTTTTTCCAAATTTCCGCCGAGATTCTACACCTCTACTATTGACCGAGAAAGCTTTGACCTTTCCTTTATCGGGCCTGCGGGCCATTTTGATGTTTTTAGTCATTTGCATATCAAGGGAAAAAAATCCAAATTGCCCCGATGGTCCGCCTCCCTACCCCTTTGACTTGAAACAAACTTTGACTGATCCTTTGTCGGGCTTATGAGCCATTTTGAGATTTTAATCCTTTTGAGGACAAGAGGCAAAAATTCCAAGTTGCCTCGATGGTCCACCTCCTTGCCCCTTTGACTTTTCAAACCACCACGTGTCACCATGGCGCACCTTGAGATGGTCCCAAAATTTGATACCTTGAATGAGCGTGGGCTCGCCACGTGTCCTGGCCCAGAAAAAATTGTCTAAAGGCTTGAAACTCAGTGGAAGGCGCCATGTGTCATGCTTTGGAGCAGATCCTTTGGCCATTGAAAATTCCAAACAAAATGCAAAGTGAGTGGAGGCCTCCATGTGTCCTCCTGACACTTCTTCAAAATGAAACTCAAGGGCCGCACCCAAACATGCGTGGTTCCTCCATGTGTCTCCATGGCACAATTTCAAAATGGTGCCCAAAGTAGAGACCCCGATTTAGTGCAAGCTTACCATGTGTCCATGTTTCGCCAAATTGTACCGATTGCATAAAAATTTGTCTAAGTCTAGGAAAAGTAGTGGAAACCTCCACGTGTCCTCTCGGCGCAACTCCAAGGCCAAACCAAAAAGTAAACCTTCAAATGAGCGTCGTGCCTCCACGTGGACAAATCTTTAAGTTGAGGCAATTCCTAGAATTTTTGAAGTATCTAGCTAAGCCACGTCTAACCAAAAGAGGCCACGTTCCTGTCGGTGCAAGGATGCAAATTTGACCGGGAGAAATGCCCGTCAAACCGTAAAATGTAGAAAAATGACCATTTGAGCCCGGAGATGAAATTTTCTCTAAGGACAGAAAATTCAAAAATGTTACAAGGCTCCAATACGCTCTTCAGAGCTACATGCATTCATTTTTCATCAAGTATTTTGGGAAAATACGACAAGGGAATAAAATCTGGACTGTGGAAAATGGAAGGAATAGGAAATCCTGAGTTTTTCGAATGAACAGAGAATGGAAGACCCAAATTACAGACCACTATCAGGGGAATGTAGAAATAGGGAAACATAAATGGACCCATACATGAACTTCAAGCCAGGAACAAATTAATTATGGTAATAAAAAGTAAGAAGAGACTTTCCCAGGCATAACATTTGGGAATGAAATATGACAAAGGCCGCAAAAGGACATATTTCAAAGGAAAATGGGGTGAGCCTATTTTAAGCACCAACATTTTCTCCGACTGGGATGGGCACTCCCATGAGTGCCACAAGAACAATGGTAGAAAAAGTACCAAAATATCCATTGGGAAAAGGAGTCACTTGTAGAGTAGAGAAATAGAGTCATCTTAAAAAATGAATAGAGAAACTAACAAAAACAGTCACCAAGGACCGAGCGAGCAAAAACACAAAAAGGAAACAAACAAGTAGCTATACACTCAAAAAGATGTTTACCTTGATTCTGGGAATCAATCTAAGAAGTGCTTCAAATGCATGCCATTAATAGAAAGCTAAAGTAATTCACCATCCAAATCCTTCAAGAAGGAGGTATGTTCACCAATCCTGATATCAATGGAGTAACGTCCCATCCATAGTGAGTCAAATTTTCCATGCTTTCCTTTATTCTCATGCATGTTATCCCATAGCAGCACAAGATCTCCAATATTGAAAGCTCTGGGAGTGACCTTCTTATCAAATAACTTCTTAAACTTTTCTCTGAACTTTACATGCCTCTAATGGGATACCATCCTTTCTTCATCAATTTTAATAATATGGTTAATGCGAGTATCATAAGGAGTTAATTCTTGATCATCGAGTTGTTGAATGAAATGATATGAGGAAAATTACATATTCAAAGGTAGTAGGTCCTGAGTTCCATACACCAACTCAAATGGACTCTTTCCAGGTGGCTCTTTTAACAATGATTCTATCATCCCAGCACAACAAACTTCAACTGTTCACCCCACTTTCTCTTGTTGAACTCCAAGGTTCTTGATAATCTTGAAGGTTTTTATTACTAGACTCATCTTGTCTCTTTCCTTAGGGGATGTATTTAGATGCATATGTCAAGTTGATCTCATATTCTTTTCACATTGTCCCTAAAGGTTTAGCTTTAAAGCTCATAGTGTTATCAACTACAATCTTGACCGGCACCCAAAACCTGTAAGTAATTTTTTTTAGCACAAAATCCATGACAACATGGTGTGCTACCTTCCTGGTGGGGATTGCCTCCACCCATGTTGTAAAGTAATTAGTTGCTATAAGAATCCACTTATGGCCAGCACTTGAAGGGTCTGAAGTCTCACCAATGAAATCCATCCCCCATTGCTTGAATGGGACTTCAATTGATACAGGCTACAAAGGAAGGGAGCCTAAATCTTTCAATCTTCTAGAGAAGCATTGGAAACTCTCACATCTCCTAACCAAAAGATTTTTATCCTTGAAGAGAGTTGGCCACCAATAACCAAAGACCTCGGGATCTTGTGTGTTGTATTTGTGAAAAATTTTCCCCCCACAAATTCCTCCATGGAGATCAACAATTATCTTGGGGCCTTCTTCGTCAGTAATGCACCTTAAGAGGACTACCTCTGGGTTCTTCCAAGCTAACCCATATTCAGTAATGACATATTTATGGGAAGCCAACTTAAGGGCTCTTTTCTTGTTCTTACTTAAATACTTAGGGCATTATAAGTGTCTAAGATAAAAAATCATGTCCTTGTACCACTCGAACTCATCAACCTTTCAAAAAATAAGCCCTACCTTCTTCTATCTCATTTAGCTCAATAGTTTGCAAGTTTCTCTCAGCCATAAGCTTAGCCAAGCCCAAACCTCTCACCACTTCGTGGTTTCCATATCCATGTCATATTCTTGCAACTTTTTCACCCACTTGAACCTCTTGCTTTAGACTTCCATCTTCGACGAGATGTCATTAACCATGGTGTGGGGAACGTAAGTACCAATTTTAGAACTTAGAATATAAGGCATGAAAACCTTTGTTTCTTTTACTAAGTCAAATGCTTGCTTCTCCGTAATAGTGTACTTTAGCTCGCCCCTTGTAATGTCTTGCTAAAAAGGCAATTGGCCTCTCAGCCCCTTCATAATCCTTACGTAGGAGGATAGAAGCAATAGTGTTCTCTAAAGCAAAAGAGAATAGTTGAAAGGGATTCTTATCATTAGGAGCTGCTAGAACCTGCACCTTCTTCAGTGCTTCTTTAATTCCATTTAAATCTTAGATGGCAGCCTCCTCCCATTTGATAGCCTAGTCCTTTTTTAGCATGGAAATGATTGGAATGGTCAACTTAGCAACGTTTGATATGAATCTCTGATGAAGTTTATTTGCCCAAAGAATGATTGAATCCCTTTCTTAGTCCTCGGTATTGGGACCTTCTTGCTGATGGCCTCTACTCTATTTAGATCAATCATCACCCATTCTTGTGACACAATGTGGCCAAGTAATTTTTCCTTCTCTCGCACTCCAAAATGGCACTTCTTTGGATTAAGCGAGATGCCATATTCCCTACATATTATCAACATCTTCTCCAAGTACAGAAAGTGATCACTCCTCTTCCTAGAAAATACAGTTACACCATCTTGATAAACTGCAATAAACTCATTGATGTAACCAGCAAAAGCAACATCCATTACTCTTTTAAAAGTGGCTCTAGCATTCATCAAACCGAAGGGCATCCTAACATATACATAGGTTCCCCAAGGAGTAGTAAAGGATGTTTTGATCCTTTCTTATTCCTTCACCACAACTTGGTTATAACTAGAGAAACCATCTAGGGTAGAGAGTAATTTAGAACCAGTCACTAACTGCTATGAACATGTTTTCCATATTTGGAAAAGGATAATTATGCTTCATAGATGCTCTGTTTAGATTCCTAAAACCTATACACAGTCCGATATCACCATTTTTCTTTAAATGGTACTAGGTTTCAACCCAAGAAGAATATCTTGTGGGATGAATAATCCCTCCTTCCCTTAACTTCTTCAGTTCTTCTTACATATTGAGGTATAAGATTGGATTGATGGGCCTTTATTTCTACCTAAATGTCTTTGCACTAGACTCCAAGGGAATCTCATGTTGAAATAGGTCCTCTATGTAAGATTTTAGTTCAGAATAGGTCCAAGCCATGTAATCTTGATACTTTTTCAACAATTGGATGTATGACTGACTCTCCTCCTTGTTCAGATTGCTGCATAACAAAATTTTCCTTGGCTGCTTCTTTGTGCCAAGGTCATTCTCTTCAATATCCCTTGAGTTTTCCATGCATCTGTTAATAATGCGATCAACATTATCAAAATTGGACTCAAGAGAAACCAGCCCTCTAGGAATGGTATTAGTCTTTAGCTAGATGATGCCCTTGCCAAACAAGGTTTCCTTCCCTCTATGGCACATACCATTGGCTCCCAATCAATACTTTGATTAGCAAATTCTCCCTTGTTTTGTAGAAATCTTCTTATCTGAGCATCATCATCAAATACTTGCAGTGTTTAATGTTGTTAGGGACAGAGGGTCTTGTCAACACTTCCACATCATATTCACAATATGGGGACACTGCACAATTGTCAAAATGAGACCCCAACACTGCAATTTTGTCTTCCAAGTCATTGAAATTCCTATCATGATGCACAATTTTGAGTGAATCAAACATCTCAATGAAATCCCAAACTACATTCTTATCTTGTTTCATTATTTGAATCTTTGTGGCATATAGTTTTCTAACTTATTTTACTATTAATTCTGAGTCTCCTTTGACAATGATTTCCTTGAAAGCATATTTCCAAGCAATTCTTAAACCCAACAAAAATGCCTCATACTCAATGAATATTGTTAGTGCACTCAAAATTGAGTTTGAAATAAATAAAAATTCCTACCTGGAGAAATCAAAACAACACGAGAACCATTCCCAAACTTGGAGCAAGCTCAATAAAACAATAGAGTCCAAGGAGATCCCATTTGCTCAAGGCATTTGCATTCGTCAATCTTGTGCTCATTTCCATCAACACTTGTGTACAATACTTCATAAGATGCATTTTTGGGATCCTCAATAAGGTCCAACATCTTCTTTTCCCCTTAAAAATTGACAAGTCTGCCCTAAATTGGGATGATGGCATAGGACATGTCCATTTGGACACTCCCACCAACACTTGCAGCCCATTTTCTAGACAATAGCATGCCCCACTTGGTTGGGCAGTCAACAATGACAACATCAAGTTTTAAATTCCTACCTGGATAGGTTGCAAGTTGTACCACCAAACCCTTCACACATCCCACCATTGGCACCTCTATGGAATCCATAGTAGTACACTTCCCATATGTTGTTGTTACCTTAATGTCTAGCTCATTCATGACTTCAAGGGGCATAACATTGCATGATGCCCCTGAGTCAAACATGTAGTTGTGTAGCAATCTATCTTTAATGATTAGAGTGGTGAAGAATGGATCCACATTTAGTTGAGAGTCCACCAAGGATGTCCCCAAATAGACGTCGGGTAGTTCATCTAGATCTTCCGATTCTAGTGGTGTTTACGGCTCTTGATATGACCGGGGGGTCTCCACAATGTTTATGTTTCTTCCTAGGGCAGTCTTCTCCTCTTTCGTCCAAAATACTCAATGCCCTCTTCTTGTGCTCAGGGATCCTAAGAAACTCAACAATTGGGCCGAGACCTTGATCTAAATCAAGACTTGGGAAATATCATAAGGGACAGACTTTGGCAAGGTAGTATTGGAAGGAAAACTGACACACTCACTAGGTGGTATAAGATTTTTTACAACTTGGGCATGAGGAGGGGTATGATTTTTGTTTGGAACTGTAGGGCTTTTGGCAGGTGCATCTTTCTTAGGAGCCTCTTTAGGAATGTTTGAAAGTAAGGGAGCTTTAGGCTTGGCTTGAGGCCTTGCCCCTTTGACAGCCTTACTTCTTGTGTTATATTCCTTCTCTTGAGCAACCACAACATTCATCAGTAACTTCCTATCTTCCTCAAAGGGGATTCCTCCATCATACTTCTTTATCATTAAAGCCCTTAAGTATTCAAAGTCATTATTTGGAAATTCAAAAGATTGTACAATATCTACTTATAAAGTATGAGAGGGAGGAATAATAGGTACCCTATGAATGCAATCCCAAAAAGTGGCGCAGCCTCTAGGAACTTATCACTCAATTGAAGTTGCCCCCTATTCGATCTCGTGGAACAACCCATCATGTAGACATCATCATCATTATCATCATTAACTTCTTCTTCTCTTTGTTGATATTATTCACAAGGAGCATGGGTCATGAAACATCTATCACACCAATCAATGACATTTGTCTCCTCCACAACATCAACTCCGGCAGACGGAGGATTAGGCACCATTATATTTACTCGCCTTGGGACTGCCTATTTCTAAATACAACAGGGCCCTTTCCTTTGTCATCAAATCTTTGGTGATTTGTGAACCTTTCTTGGCCTTGCTACTTGTGTTGACCTTGTGAGCTCTTCCCAATCCCCTTTTCTGCAAGGGCTAGTTTGTATGATATTTCTTTGATAGCCCTATCAAAGTCTACACAACTTCTTCCATATATGCAGCCTTACTTCTTTGGGGTTTTTCTAGGTTAACCATCTTTACACCATCCCTCTTTGGAGGATTTCCAATTTCCTGTTGTTATTATAAATCTGTAGGGCCATAGTGAAGGCCTGCCTTAAATTAGCAGGGTTTTTGTCCTTCAAGTAGTAAACAACTTTTTTATCAAATGCATCTAAATATTTGATTAAACATGATTCATCGCATGGCCTTATCCTAATAGGAAATATCCTCAAGGTCTTATTAAACCTTGTGTTGAAATCATGTATTGACTCATCAGGATTCTTTTTAATGTTTTCAAATTCTATCGAAAGAAACCTAGGGTCAATTCTAACACCATATTGTAATCTAAATGCATTTCTTATCTCTATCCAAGAATCAATAGAATTATCTGGCAAAGCTTTATACCAGTCCCAGGCATCCTCTTCCAAAGTATGGATAAACAGTTTGATATATACATCTTCATGCTTAATATCAAAGTCTTCCATCCTATTGATAAAAAGCTTGAGATGTTGATCACCAGTTATAGCATTGTTTCCTTAGAACTTTGATATTCTATTCCTTACTTCTTGAGGAACTACATTTGGATAACCAGCCATCCGTACAAAATTTATAGGTTTATAGGTATTTTAAACAAATGGAGGACTTGGTGGGGGCAAGGCCATGTTGTTTTGAGGAGGTGACCCTGGAGGGGTGACAAATTGATGAGGGGTATAAGGTCTTTGAAACACAGGGGTATAACTTTCAAACTGGATATCCCCTAAATGCCTAGTTTCTTGAAATCCCTATTGAATTTCAAAAGACAGGGGCAAAATGAGAAGTAAACTTTTCAAAATAAAATGAAGGCCCCTCTCAATTGAAGAATTTAATTCCACAAAGAGGCTACCTGATTCAGAAACACTTGAATTACAGTCTTCAATAATAGGCCGGTCACTTTTATCAATGGAGATCCCCTTTCTTGTCTGCTAATTTACCACAGCTCTCCAGGATTTTCTTCCTTCTGAT
Organism: Taxus wallichiana var. yunnanensis; assembly: GCA_018340775.1. Taxonomy (NCBI): domain Eukaryota; kingdom Viridiplantae; phylum Streptophyta; class Pinopsida; order Cupressales; family Taxaceae; genus Taxus; species Taxus wallichiana. Next base: position 141,460,053 of record CM031238.1, read on the forward strand.
TTTGCTTTTCCTAGCTCTAGAAATAATGTCCTAGTAGGATCCCTAGCAAAGAAAGACCTTCTTCCTTCCATCTTTGCAAAGGTTAGTAAAAATTTCACTTGATAGAGATTAAGACACTGGTATTCATCAAGAATCAAATCAATAGGGAGTCACCACTAAGGATTTTCACCTTAGTTGTGCAGATGCACTAAATATGATCTCTCAAACATTTTTCAACACTAGAAACTTGAAATGGAGAGACTTTGACATTCCGTTACCCAGATCTATCTATGAAAGCCAGTGAACTAGGTGTAGAAACTGAAAGAATTGCACACAACACTTGGATTATATAAGAAGTGTTTTAGCAAGGCCTTGAACATGAAGTGCAATCACTATCTCCCCAGTAGTGGCGCCACTCGGTGTTGGTACCCAAATTGATTCTCCTTCAAAGTCTGAGCAGCATCATAGGTTTATCAGGAAGCTTAGAGATAGATAGATCATGATGAGTCATTTTGTAGCCGGGGATGGGATCTAACTGGCCCTTAGTCACTCAGATGTGGAGAAATGGATAGCACCCTCAAGAGGATTTGATCTATCCTCACTATTTTAGGTTGTGCATTTCAACCAAGGTAAAAGAAACCTTTGGTATCCTGCTGTTTTTATGAAGGAGATGGAGATATCCTTCCTAATGAAGTTGTTAAGGAGACCTTGAAGAAAATATGATCAATGCAACAAAATCTAACTCTCACAAGTTGTCACTCTAGATAGTGGAGATATTCTCTAGGCAAGGTTCAGGCTACTAAAGACATTTGGAATCCTAATTGTTTCTGCATGTTTTGGTAGTAAAATTTATGCATTTGTATACACACATGACAAATAGGGGTAGTATGGGTAGGATTAGTTTTTTTTAAATAAATTTTGGTGGGAGGTGAGGCAGAATGAACTTGATTTGCCAAATCTCTGAGAACTCTTACAAAATGGAAAGTCTAGACAACAAAATACTTCAGAATAGCTAAAATGTTCCTTTAACCAAGAATATGTACTTCAATGGAGGCCCAAATTAGCACTTTTTCACACAATCTATGAGATTCTAACATGAAGGCTTGAGTTAGAAGGCCCAATAAAACATCAACACCTAAGATTAATCATGCCTGAGGTACACCCAGAGGCTTACAAACAATCTCTGTCAACAAATGAAAGAAAAGTGATTTTAAATCATTTATTTCACCCCAGATGAAATCTCTTATGAGAAATGAGATTGCAGATGCCACTAAACTATCACAAGGATTGAGACCTATGTGATTAAGACATATTTTGATACAAGATTATAACAGGAAATAAGGAAAACTATTTGCAGACATTCAGAAGTAAAACAAACATGTTTTACATAAGATCCACACTTAATAAATCGAGTTTGATTAAATTTATCAACAGGGGAAATTTTCTAGAACAATCTCAGAGGTTTTCAATGGTTGTACACTTGCAACCACCTTTACATGATCAAACTTAATAAAAAAGAGATATACAAGCTTCTCATATGGCTTCTTAAAAGACAAGCTTTATCAAATTTTCCTCTTGGTAATTTTCTTCGAACTTTAACACTATAACCTCCAACCATTTGCACAATTCTTTTTAAACATTTATAACATTTACAACAGGTCCCCTTTTCTCCCAAAAGATAAAAACACTTAATTCACCGGTGTTGGCCATGATCTCGATCGTGATTCCTAGAATCGAGATATGTAAAAGTGTTGTTATCAACGAATCACATCACCCTTATGTTTACACAAGTGCATATACTTGATCTCATGGTGTGATTGGATAACATGGGTACTATCTCCAAGTTGTGGGACTTGCTACTTGAGATAGACCTCTAGAGAAAGCTGGTTCTTACTCCTAAACTACCTACCACAATCTACTCTAATGTAGGCAAAACTAATTGTCCTAATCTAACTTTCCAAGGGAATAAAGAGAGAGAATTCATAAAACATGAAAGCCTACAATACAATGGTGATACACCGAGAAAATAAGGGGGTGGGAGAGTAGTCTTCCAATGTGTGAGATAAAGAAAGCAAAGTGCACACTAGAAGGGGTGATGACAATTCTCCACAATCTAGCAAAATGCATTCACAACAACATCTCAAACATACACAATGATAATGGATCCCTGCAAGAGAATAAAAATAGACACAATATTCTTGTAATGAAGGTTGAAAGGGAAAGAAGAGTGCAAACAAACACAGCAGGGGAAGATGCATCCAAAAACTTGTTTTTTATTGCTTCTTGATATGCACAATTCAATCTATTACAAGATAAGGGCCTAGATCACCATGCAATTTTTATAGAGCTTTGCTATAACTAAAAATCTCCCTTTTACAATGATCCGAACACTCAAATTTATAGGAAAATGAGAAGAGAGAAAGACGAAGAAATTGGAAATCCTAAAATATGTCCTTCAACCACTTGTAAGAGGCACTAAATGGAGTGAAATGATTGTATGTTACTTGCAAAAGGCTTCCCATACTGTTACAGGTGCTATAGTAGAGAAGGAATGATGACCATGCCTCTTAATTGCACTCCCAACTACCAAATAAAAAATTATCATGAACCCACCACTTTTATGAAAACACCCCATCACTTTCTAATCAAATAAAGAATTTCTTGATTGTTGTTCTTCGGGATCGAAGCCAAAATTCCAACAGTACCATTTTTTTGTGATTTTTTTTAGAAACACAAAATTTATGGCCTTTTGAGTGTGAGCACTATTTTTGGTCTCAGGCATTTTTTTCATTTGATGGGAATGAGCATTAACTGACTAAAGCTGAATATGTTTCTTATATTTAAATATATCTACCCTCATCAAAATTTCATGTCCAATTTTATCAATATATATCTACCCTCTACCCTCATCAGCATTTTCTATCGTGCTCATTTCAGAAAGTCCAATTTTATGAAAATCGGAGCGGAGAGTTAAAAGTTATGGCCATTTGAAGTCTGGGAGGTCAAACTTTGAATTTTCTCTTTGCTGCAGCTATTTTGGCAAAATTGGGTTTGCGTGTCTCGATTTTCCCAGATACATTCTTCTGCATTGGCGATTCGCGCTTCTTGTCCTGCGCGTGTCCACCATTGACTTTGGTCGTGAGGGCCGCTGACTTCTGCATTCGGCACATCCCATGGTCCCTTTTGCAGCCTTTTTCCTTTTCACGCATCGCACGTCCCGACGTCTGTTTATCACACGAACACATTTTCTCTATGCCACCTGTAATGCATTGAATTATAGTGAATTGGCTGATTCACGTCCTATGCATACTTTTGTCCCTGCTATCCTAGACCACGCGGAACAAAAGCTTCCGCATTTCCTAATTTTCACTTTGGTAATTTTGGCTTTGCGCATCTGCACGTCCTTACGTCCCAACTATCACACGCACCGCCTAGGAATTTTTTTTTTTTTGATTTATCTGATTCCTTTGTATTTCGGCCCCAAACTTGGTATGACAAACCTTGGTATGACCAACAACCTCCAGACCGTAATGCATTAAAACAAGCCTACGACTTCATTTTTTGGATTTTTTCAATTTTTGCTAACTTGTTGGATTTTTCCTTAGATGGGAAGTTAGAGAGATACCAAAGGGACCCAAAAACATGATTTTGGGCCTTGAATCGATTCAATTTACTCGAGACTGAAGAATTTGGTACATGTTATCAAAATTACCTTGAGGGGTGAATTTTAGATAATAAGTTGTCAGTGCTCATGGGGCAGATCTCTTTGAAAATATCAGCATTCAACTCCTTCATCTGGTAGAACACTCCTCCTTCAACTTGCCAACCACTTCCACCCCTAATCTATCAAATCTAGTTCCTTGCGTGCTCGGGAGAAGAAAAATGGAAAATCAGATCGAGCCCAATAGTTAGACCATTTTAATGGTGAAAGATGTCTCCAGATCTCTCTCACCAAACTTAGATATCAAAATTAACTCCCCTCTTTGTTTGGTGTTTAGCAAATACCAAGAAATTATGAAGACTCACACTTCCAGGTGTGTTTCAGTAAAAATGGGGGGAAAATCAGATTCAAACTCACAGTTTTCATTGATCTTTACTTTGAATTTGGGCCATCCACATGGAAGATTCAACTTTAAAATAGGCCTAGGGGCTTCCTTTGAATTTTTACAACCTTTTGGAAAAATGGAAAAAAATTCCATTTTTCTCCGCACCTTTGCCCTTGGGAAACGCAGGCCTATCACGTGTCATAAGGAGGGCCCCAGTGGAACCATGGCCAAATTCTACCATTTCACCTCCTGTTTGGAAAAGGGAAAATTTTCCATGTTTTCCCCCATCTTCACCCTTGAAAAATGGGCCCGACACGTGCCCTCATGTGGTTCTAGTAGAAACGCACTTCCCTTTTACCTTTAACTCTTTTCTCTCAAAAGGAATTTTTCCAAATTTCCCTCGAGAGTCCGCACCTTTGCCGTTGACTGGAGCAAGCTTTGACTTTTCGCTTATCGGGCTGTGGGCCATTTTGATGTTTTTAGTCATTTGCATATCAAGGGGAAAAAATTCAAATTTTCCTCGATGGTCCGCCTCCCGCCCCTTTCACTTGAAATAGACTTTGACTTATTGTTTATCGGGCTTGCATGCCATTTTGAGATTTTGATCCTTTTCAGGAAAAGAGGTAAAAATTCCATGTTGCCTCCGATGGCCCACCTCCCCACCCCTTTGAATTTTCAAACCACCACGTGTCACCATGGCACACCTTGAGATGGTCCCAAAGATTTGATACCTTGAACAAGCACGGGCTCGCAACGTGTCCTAGACTGACAAAATTTTTCTCAAGGCTTGAAAATCAATAGAAGGTGTCATGTTTCATGCTCAGAGAAGACTCCTTTAGCCTTTGAAAAGTCTAAACACAATGCAAACTGAGTGGAGGCCTCCATGTGTCCTCCTGGCACTTCTTCAAAATGAAACACAAGGGCCGGTCCCCAACCATGTGAATGAGTGCAAGCTTGCCACATGTCCCTGTTCTACCAAACTGTACCAACTGCATGAAAATTTGTCTAATTCCAGGCAAAGCGGAAACCTCCACGTGTCCTCCCGGTGCAACTCCAAGGCCAAACCAAAAAGTAAACCTTCAAATGAGCGTCATGCCTCCACATGGATAAATATTTAAGTTAAGATGATTCCTATAATTTTTGAAGTATCTAGCTGAGCCGTGTCCAACCAAAAGAGGCCACATTCCCTGTCGGTGCAAGGATGTAATTTTGACTGGGAGAAATGCCCGTCAAACCATAAAATATAGAAAACAACCATTTGAGCCTAGAGATGAAATTTTTTCGAAGGACAGAAAATTGAAAAATGTTACAAGGCTCCAATACGCTCTTCAGAGCTACATGCATTCATTTTTCATCAAGTATTTGGGGCAAAAATGACAAGGGCAAAAATCTTGACTATGGGAAATGGAAGCAACGGGAAAGCCTGAGTTTTTTTAATGAACGGAGAATGGGAGACCCAAATTATAGACCACTTCATAGGAAAGGAGAAACAAGGAAACATAAATGGACCCATACATGAAATTTGACCCAGGAAAAGATTAATTATGGCAAAAAAAAGAAAGTAGAGAATTTCCTAGGCACAACATGGGGGAATGAAATATGACAGAGGCTGCAAAAGGAAAGATTTCAAAGGCAAAATAGGGTGAGATTATTTTGAGAACCAACATGACCAAAGGAAGATCATTTATTAGAATTGATGTGCTCTTGGATTTTGTGTTGTTTGTTGAATGCTTGAGATCTTGAGTGTTGTACACTCTACCCTTCATGGGAAACTCGAATTTGGCCTTGAAGACCAATTTTGAAGGCTTGTGAGACAATTAAAACTTGCCCCACACCTCTTAAATTACTATACCAGCGCTACTTATGGGTTGTGGGCATCAAAATCAGACCCCATTAGGTGTTTTCGGAAGATAAAAAGGTGAAATGTTTATTGCACTTTCTTTAAACTAATTAATTTTTTCCTTAAGGGGGTGTGGGATTAGTTTGTGTGTGTAAGTAACTTGTCATTCCTCTCACCCACCAATTTATGGTGCATTCAAGTTGAGGTTTGACTTCTTAGGTGGAGTTGAGGATGAGTGATGTGGCATCCTACATGGAGCCACTTCATCCTCCTCTCTCCCTTTTCTATTTATTGAAATTCCTTTGCTTGTTTGGGGGTTACTTCATTATTTTGTGCTCTTGCATTTTTGGAGAGTTAGAGAATTTTTGAGAGTGTTGTGGATTTTGGAGATTTTGGATGCTTGCTTTGTTTTCGGAGCACGGAAACTTACTCTTGGAAAAATTTCTACTATCGAAAGGTAGCAGCTTTACCTTTCTTATGTTATGCTTTATTTTGCGTTTATGTGCTTGTGTTGAGTATTGTTTTCTTTGGAATGTTTGTTGGGTGTGGGTAGATTTCCTAAGTTTTTGATTAGGAGGAGACTATGGGGATATTTCATGTAGGGAGGCATAAGAGTTTACCTTTTTTTTGAGGGAGTTTGGGTTGGGTGCCCCACCTTGTACAAGGAATGCTTGCATTTCTTTCTTGTTTCTTTTATGAGGGAGGCATAAGAGATTGAGGGAGGCATAAGAGTATGTGGGAGGTATAAGGGGTACTTGAGGGAGGCATAAGAGTATGTAGGGGATTTGAGATATGCATTGGAGGCTTTAAGGTGGGAACCCATTCCCATTAGGAGGCATAAGTGGCCTCCCCATAGGTCTTGCTCCTTTGGCTTTCATTTTAAGCCTTATTTTTATTATTTAATTGTTCTTCTGTCTTGTGTTATGGTTATTTTGAATGTGGTTGAAATGTGTGAAATATTTTTTTGTGTTGTGGAAGCTTGTTATTGCCATGTGTTGGAATCATCTCCCATTATAATGTGGTTAGGGCTTGGGGCCCAATGGAGAGGATGGGTTCTCCTCTTCATTGGATATCTTGGTTGGGTAGAGAGTGTTTCCTCTCCCCCATTTTTGTGAATCAAAAAAATCTTAGAAATGCTATCTTATTGGAGTTGTGAAGCTTGGAGTTTTATTTGAGACCTTGTGAAACTTCCTTTGTGTTGTTCCCACTTAGAGTGGAGAAACTTGTAATATTGTATTCTATTATTAGCTTATATTCTTGTATGATTTCCCACTTTAAGTGGAGGACATTGTATTGAACTTGTGAAGGAAAATTGCATTCCATTGTTGGTTATGAAATTTGTATTGTATGTGGAAAGAAAAAAATAAGAAAAGAAAGAAGGAAGATTTGTATTGTAGAGTTAGGTTTGCAAAAAGAAAAGAAAGTAATCCTCTTTAGTTGAAATCTTGGTTGTATGGTGAGAAAATTAGTTTTTATGTTAAAATATATGAGCTACTTTTAATGGAAAAGAAAGTTTACTTTCATTGTGAAGTTATTTTATTGTAAATGTGAAATAAGGAAATATAAAAGTTGTAAGAAGGTTAAAATGCATGCATAGTAAATTTGAATGCAAAAGAAAGTAGTTGTAGTTATTTTAGATATTTAAGTTGTAGTAAAAATGGAAGAGAGAACAAATTTGAAATAGGGAGTTGATGCATGTTGTATTAGAGAATAACCATGCGGATATAAATATAAATCCTTTAATTTTACTCTTGGAATTCAAAGAAAATTAGTTGAACAAAATGGAATAGATCTTGTAGTTATTATTGTTACTATTGGTTTTAAAAATGCTTAAAATGATTAATTTTTAACCAAGAAATGAACTAATGATATGAAATCCAAAAACTGGAAAGTTTAGGAGCATAAAATCAAGTTTACAAAGTATTTTAGAACTTTGTAGTAAATTTTGGTTTTGTGAAAATATTAGATTTTAGGTTTTGTTTCTAAGAAACAGGACCACCGCCCTATGTAGAGCGGCGGTCCCATAACCACTGCCTAGGCTAAGGCAGCGGTCAAAAAAATTTCGTTCGGTAGGGGCGGAGGTCCGTGGTTTTTCACCCGGCGGGCGGCGGTCCCCAGACCGTTGGTCTGCTCTGGGTGGCGTTTTGTTACTTACAATAGAACTCCTCGGATCTACGCCTATGCATAAATTTTAACTAGCTTATACCTATTTATAAGCTATAAAATTTTTCTCATAATCACCAGTAAGAAAATAATGAGTAATCCCATGATTTTGAGAATTAAAAATATCATTTTCATCTATAACAATGGGGGTTAGGGTTTACTCCAAATTAAAAAACCTAAATAGACTTAGTGTGGAAAAAAAACTAGATTGGTAGAGGAAATCCCTCCCAATCCTTGAATGTAAGTAATAACAACAATAAAACTTTATTCTAAGCTAATCTAAACTAGATCTCCTTGTAGAATCTTCCATAGCTCTTCCTCCTTTGCTCCCATGGCTTCCTCTTCTCCAACCTACAAATTTTAGCAAAAACAATAGACTAAATGAGGAGAATTAAATGGAGGAAAGGTTAGGAAATTTAGGGCTAGTTTGGAACCCTAGGATCTAGTGGCCAAGATTGATTTGATCTAAGGGTGGAGGTTTCACCCTACTTTTGTTTGGTAGAAATGTAATTTAAATGTTTAATTTAAATCCTTAAGGGTATGTGTAATTGGGAAGTGGGGCCTTTTAATTGCCTTAGAGTGCTAGGCCTTTTAATTGCTTTATTAGTCCTTAGTATGTTGTAGGAAATTAATAAAAGGAATTTAAGCTATTAGGGTAATGAAATTAGAGTAATTAAGCATGAGGTTAACCATATTAGAGTTGAGCATTAACTAAAGAGAAGAAAACATTTAACTATGTAAATTAATCTAAGGTACCTTCCTAATGAATAATTGATTAATGGACCTTAGAGATAAATTTGTGATTATGTCAACCTTTTATCTAGATCTATTTCCATCATCGATAAGTGGAGTTTAGTCGTGTGATTTAGTTTAATTGTAGTGCCTACATCAAAACTAAATAAATAAATGACATAACATAATATAAATTAAATGGGTGGGTGAATGGACGGGGTTTGGTGATGACAGGAGTGGATGGGAGGTGGCGTGTGGTAGGGGGCTGACAGGGCACATGGGCAGCCCAAGCGTCAATCAAACCTATCAGTTTCCTTGCTTAATAATAAGAACTATTTTTTTGAGATCTGCAATAAATTTAGTAGTATTTGGAAAGATGCAACGTGATAGCAGAAGACATGGATTTTATCACGGAAGCAACTTTGTTCTCCTAGGCATCAAACAGTTCTCTAACCAGACTGTTACATTTTCTTTCTTACTCCCAGTCTATGTCAAAATGTGAGCTTGAAACAAGATATAGACGTCCATCACAATAGAAAAGACACAAACATTTTGTCAGATATTGTAGTTGCAAATGCTCTAGTAGGCATGTAAACAAATGCTTCTTGGAGTGTGCTAAATGTGGATCTGGCAAATAGCCATCCCTAAAATCAGTCCAATATGGGTTAGGCCAGTGTTGCACCCAGAGATTATGGAAAATTTTTGGCTGACATTATTCATTATTGAATCTCTGGTCTTCATATTTCTCACCATGGTCCATTATCTGGGTTTTCTCTTTTCTATGAACTCGTGTTACCTTCCAGTTCATTATAGTGGTTGTATGGCTCGCTGTGAGCTCTTGGTTGTATGCATTTTCTTGGGTCGCCATTTTTTTTTATTATGTTCGAGCTTGACACTATAGATCTTGGTTCATTTCTTTGGCTCAGTAAAGCTCACGAGCTCATGGCCACTCATCACTATCAAATTTGGGTATGGCTAGTTTTGGTAGTGACATGAGCTCTGCCTCATTTCACAACTTGGCCTCATGCATAACATGGTGTGCATTGTTAGCTCGCTATGGCCTTGATCTCTCAGTAATGCTTTGTTTGAGCCATGATTATGTAATATGTTGGTTCAAGCGTACTAGGTTCTATGCATGTTTGGAGAAGATACTTCTAAAGGATTTTTTTGGCTCATTGGCATCTGCACCTAGTTTTGAAGTGGGAAGGTCCCATGGTCAAATCCTATGAACTCTTATGATTGCAGAAGAGAGGATGTTGAGAGTGATAGTGATGAGCTGCATGATGAATAGTCAGATCCAACAGTTGAAGAGGAACCTCTTTCCCTACGTGCTACAGATGTGGGAGCATTCACATGGCACATGAATTATATGATTGAATGCCCCAAAGAAATACATTTCATGGATTGCTTCATTTTGGGGATGTGCACAAATGGTTTTATTGAAGAAGCTTTAGAGATGTTTGAGCAAAGGAAAGTAGATGGGTGTTCCGGGTGCATGAAAACCATTTGGCGGAATGACTGGAAGATGGATGATGTCTTGTAGAATGTGCGTGAAACCACCTAGAGCACCTCTTTCCATACAGATGTAAATATATTCCAGGCATGGTTAATCTCTCCTCATCTTTCATAATTTTTGTTCTTTAGTTGTTCTTTGCAACGGAATAAAATTTAGAACCGAAGGATTTTTCTATATTTGATTGTATTAAATAAACTTGTTTAAAACAATAAAGCATTATAACGTAACTTACAAGATCCAATATCTCTTGGTAGACAACAGACTTAAACTCTCACCATGTGATGATCTAGAAAAATCCCCAGCCAAACCGGATTACTATAGTACCCATTTTTATTGACAGGTTGAAGTTGAGTTTCCTATAAATGAGTTGACCACTCCCTTGTTAAAACAAATAAATTGTGATTTTGGAGACTCACAAAACAACCTTCATAACTCCGGAAAGGAGATGTTAAGTTTCCTATGTGTACCTTGTTATGTGAGGAGTCACTTTAGTCCTTGAATCAACCCCGAATGAACATTTGTGACCTTTTTGATGCCCTTATAGGAGCCTTGTTACACTTTTTTTACAATGGTAGGAAGCTGCTAAATCTAAAAAGTTGGGTTTCATTTTGAACCACCATTTGAAACCTGGATAGAGAAATTATTATCCATCTTCACAAACCTCTAGTATTTTTACTAGACAATTGCATGGAACCTTCAGTTTAGGGAAAAAATATTTTATGTATAGTTTGGAAAATCCATTTTGTAGGCCTCTGGTCATTGTTTGACGAGGTCAAATGGACCAATTATGACTAGTTGTTCCAGAAACATGTTGCCTTTTGAAAATAGTTTTCTAGTTCTGAGTTTCTATCGACTTTGATGAATTATCCATATATGGGGGAACTTGTAGGAATTTTATCTTGGCACGTACATCCATCAAATGTTAGTTTTGGATGTGGTTTACTGATCCCTTGAACTAACTTTTAATCATTTGCAACTAGGCCAATTACGATCGATGGCCCCAGGAAACTAGCTACCGATCGCAAACCGTTCGCTAGTTCTGAATTCTGTCAGTTCCTATGAACTCTTGGTATATAAGTGGACACATAGAAATTTAACCATGGTGTGTTTTCTCATCGGAAGACAACATTTGAAAGTGGATTCTTAGCCTTCGAGCCTATTTTGAATGTTTTTGTAGCTAGCAGGAAAATGTAAAAATAAAGTTGTAGGACCCCTGTCGGGTTGCCAAACCACCATGGAACTTTTGACACATGTAAATAATTATTTGAAAACTCTATAGTGTAACTTGTTTTGTGAAATAGAACTTTTAACAAAATGGTGTTTCTCTCTCTTCCTTTCTCTTTCTCTTTCCTTGGTTACGAAGTGAAGTGAAATGAAATGAACTGAATACATGTTTCTAAACCTTTTCTTTTGAGTGCAAATTTTAATTATTATTACATGTAAATGGGAAACTAAAGACATTAATTATGTTAGATTAGGGTGGATTCCATGCCAACAATTTATCATTGATTTCATGCTCACATGGTTTTGCAGGATGCAATAAAGATGGCAAAAGAGTGATGTGTAATTCATTATTTATTATTGTAATTTTTATAGGTCATTGTAAAATGAATATATGTATAATGTAGTCTCATGCTACAAAAATTTTATATTTGAAATTTGCTAATATGTAAGGGATGCTATTTTGTGGGATATCTTAGGAAATGTGCATTTAATCACAGGTTCAATTTGATTTGTAGTTATGTATGGTAAAAGGGTTTGATATATATATATATATATATATAATGAATTTGAATTTGAAGTTAATACATTGTGGGGCATTTTTCAATGTTCAATAAATGATTAATTATTTATTGTGTTGTATTCTTACCTTGTAAATGTAATAAAGAGATTTAATTGAAACACTCAACCCTAGTATAAGATCTATGCATAACTTGTCTTAATGTGTGTGATCCTTCGTAGCGTAGAAAAAAAAATTGAAACCATAGAATAAACTTAAACCTTGTACTCGATGGTGCCTCCTAGGTTAGGTAAATAAAACCCCTAGTTGAAGTTTACCATCATAGTCGTTATGTTTAGCGACATTTTCATGAACCCATCTTTTAGGAATGACATGGTCCAACTTTATCCGAAGTATGTGGTTTCCTTCTAGTCTTGGTAACCGTGAGGATAATGTCCTCTCTTTAGGCTTAACACCATTGTGTTGAGTGGTCAAGACCACCTTGGAAGTCACCTTATGAGTCCTTGTTTGAAGCAACGACTATGCAGTGTAACCTTACCATCTGTGGGGTAAATAGAGCTAATACTCCCTTAGTATCCTTTTTGATTGCCATGTCTTACATGATTAGATCTAGAAATTAACTTCATCAGTGAATGAAGTCCCTGTTAGATCCAGATGACATAATTGGAGATCGTGAAATACTTTTTCTAGGTCTTAAACTCTTATTAATGAACTCCTTAGTTCCTCTCAGCTAAATGTGTTACCTTGGTTTCTATCAACATATCACCTTGGTATTTTCTTGAAGGTGGTTTAGCATAAATATGTCCTCTTTCCTTAAACTCATATATAGTTGAGGCATTGATCATTAGGTGTAGCTAGAATTAAACCAACCCTCAATTGTTTAGGAGGTTAACTTGGGATTCGTGTGTAGTTATAATGCTTCCAATCATATACTTATCCAAAATGGTAAATAAGTACTTTCGTAACTCTTTATGTTATAAAGTGACACCAAAAAAAATGAGACCTAGCAAACATTGTAAATGAAGTGAGAAACAATAGTATGTGTGATAATGATTTAGGAAAAAAATTCACTAGGAGTCCTTATGGATGTTCTCGGCATGGAAGTTTTGTTAATAATGGATACAAATTTATTCTTGGTGGGACTAAGCCTTTGATCCAGTTTAGAGTCCACTAAAAATAAGATACAATAAAATTATGTCTTGTAAATGCTTGATCAATCAAACTAATATTGATACGAAAACAAATGTGCTTCGAATGGAAGGAAGTTTATAGGAAAGAGAAACTTGAACCTTCACCTCCTTTGATGTGTATTATTTTTCCCTTGACAACTTCTGGTTGGTCCCCTTGCATAATGAGGGTAAAATTAAATGTCAACTAAACATATTTTGAGAAAACAAACCTTTAGCATAAGAACGAGAGAATTAGGAACTTTGTAGGTAATTGGAAATATGGAATTTAATTATGTAAGTTATGGAGATTGTCATAAGGGATAAAGAGAAAACTTAAATGGTCAAACAATAAGTTGAATGTGAAATGAATTACAGAATCTGTATGTGGAAAATGGATAAAATCATCCTTGTATAAAAATGTTCCTGGAATGTTAATCATAACTAAGATGTAATCATGGAAATGATGTGTTGTGGGGTTGCCAATCCTTGAGTCCCTTTTCTTGTGGTTGGGTTATTACTAGCATTCATTCATTGGGGAAGGTGTGGCATCGACATGTATATGGTGTTGTCATGTGTCTATGTGGGTCGATGACTTATGTAAGTGTCGTATGTGTTATGGAGTTTTCCTTACTTGGAGCCTTTGTGGCGTTGTGTAGTGAGCAATGTAAGTCAAAAAAAATATTCCTAGTATTTTACTGTTGTATTTGTGTATAATTTGTGGGCATTACATTAATGAACCCTAAGGGTCAAATAACTTAAAAAAAATTAGTCACAATTTTCTCGGTTAAGTGTTAGGTTGTAGCGTGTTCTTAGAACGTCATTTTTGTGGCTGTTATAAAATTACCAGGTTTTCTAACACTCACTTGTATTTTCTAAATTAATAGGTTAATGACCCTTCTGGAATGATTGTTTAACTAGTGTTGTTTTGTGACAATGATCGTAATTGGTATATTTGGCTTCTCCATGAGAGTGTAGATTGATGGGTTGAGTATTAGATTTCAATCACGTAATCTATAGGATTACATGATTGAAATCCTAATACTCTCAACCCTTGTTCCTAATATTATAAGATCTATGGTCTTACCGATTGGTTGTCAAACTCTTGTTGTTTTAGAGATATTGTTTATTGTTTATAATTGAAACATGGCTTCCTTCTCATTGGCATGGTGAAAATTATATTTTTATCTTAAGAATTGATCTTTGGTGAGAGCTCGATCCATTTCTTGAAATAGAATGTTTCCTTTCATGAGGTTGTTAAATAGAAGTATCTCATGAACCGACTCAAGTTAATAATTGTGAAGATGTCTATTGCATGAGTAGAAAAAGGAAAGATTGGTAGAAGTTGCATCGGTTTTGATTATGAAGTTCTTTTGTTCAAATGCTTAGTGTGTTGTAAAACTCTGGAATGGTTTTTGTGAAAAAAATTAGAAGAGGCTCAATGCCTTAGAATTATGTTTTGTGGAGTAATGTTGTCATAACCAGCTGAAACCTTATCTTGTAAATACTATTGTGAAAGATATAAATTTAATCACGGAATTTTTATAACTAGTTTTAATGTATTTTAGTAATCTTGAAAATAACATAGCTTGGTTTGACAAATTTTTATTACCTTTTTGTTCCTAGTCAAGGTAATTTTGAATCAGTTGTCACCATTAGCTTGTGTGCCGTCTTGAATAGTAAATGTTGTAATCATTTTTAGTTTTCATTCTTAGGGCTTTGGTGAACTCCTTGAATTATTGTTTTGTGTTTAAACCCCCTTCTCGAGTTATGGAAATAATGCCATTTTGGGCATAGTAAAATGGTTTGGTAATCCTCATAAAAGTTTTACAAAGGAATTAATAGGTTGTAATCCTTTTCATGAAGTCAAGAGTCTTTTAGTGGATGATAAGGAAACTTTATTCCTGTGTTAAAAGATCTATCCTCACTACTCTAAGATACAATAATAAACTCTAATTCTTGTTATGGGGTGTAAAAAGGAAATGAAGGTGTAATCAATGTTTGGATTTTAGAAAATGGCTAGGCCTTAGTAAGTAGGGAAGATTGATTAATAAATCATTAAACTATATCTCATCTGTTTGAAACCTAATCAGTATTATTTTTGTTAAACTTGACCAAGAGAAGACTATTGATGCATAATCGAACACCCCGAATATCGCAGAACTCGATGGGTTAAAACTCTCAGTGTGATTTCATAACATGGAGATTTTCCCAAAGTGTGGGAATTCATTATTGGGAAAGATCTCCGACCGAAGGCCGGTTTCTATTCCTCTCTTCAGATGCACACATTCAAATTGCAAAGGATCTTCTCTAAAACCTACTCCAACTTTGAAAGGAGACAAGGTTAAGAAGATGCAAGAAATTAAACCTAAAATAATAAAGGTGGTGCACCAAAGGAATGTTGAACAATTTCTTTCCTTTAAAAAAACCATGAAATGTAATACAACCACCATACATAGATATCCAAGATTGCAATGAGAAATCGGAAGATGCAATGAACATAAGAGAGGGTTGAAATAATCCACAGGAATTATTTAATTGCTCCCAAACTTTGATACAGTCTATTACAATAGCCAAGAGGCAAGATTTCATTTACAGTTTAGATGGGAGGTTTGAACTCCGCAAATCCACTTACAAACTAGAGAACAAGGGAGGGTGCAAAGCAAAATATCCAACCCATTTAAAAATGCCCCTCCTTACAATATATATGAATAATGAGAGAGAGGGGAGGGAAGAATTAAAATTCTTGCTACAACCACCCAAGAAATGCATTGAATTCACCTACAAAAATTATGGGTTCTATTGAAAAACCCATGCCTCTATGTATTGTTCCTTATTGGGAAATAAAAGAAGCCCATACTTCATTATTTTGGTAGGTGAGAAGTCTGACACCCTCAAAAATGGCGGACTATATTTATGAATTTTTAATTTTTAATTTATGAATTGCAGACATCGAGAGATTTCCAAAAGTCCTTTTTTGTGCAAATCCAAGTTCATAGTATAAAGTTATGGTCGTCTTTAAAGTTGATGTGTCATTATGTAAAAATGGTGGATGAGAATTTCAAAACTCAAACCTAAAAAAATGAAATTTTGGACTTTGTGGTTTGGGAGTTTCAGACTTTGAATTTTGATTTTTGTTTTTGGGGTTCCAAAATTCCAAAACCTAGAACCCCAAAATTGAAAGTCTCAAATCAAAATCCAAAATTTCGACTTTCAAACTTCAGTGTTTTTAGACATTGTTGGTTGCTTTTCCCTTTTTTTCTCGTCGAAGACTCAAGTCCAAAACCCAAAATTCTAAAATTTGAACTTTCGACTCTCTAAAATTTTGATTTCAGGATTTTTGGACCGCTCACCTACCTTTTCTCCTCGAAATCTTGAATGCCAAAACTTTGAATTTTCGAGCTGAACTCCATCCTTTCGCTTGAGCTCTGATCTCCTTCGACATTCCCTTTACCACCGTTTGATTTTATGACCTCGCATTGCCATTGTTGAGCCTTCCTGCAACTTGATTTTTGGGAATCAAATGTGAGCTCGCATGACTGAACCAAACTCTCCATTTTCCCCCTACAAGGTCATGTTTGTTCAATTTTTCCTGATGGGAAAAATTTGATAACAAATACTAAATGAAGCTTTTACCCAATCCATATAAATCCCTTATTCTCAATAAAAGAATGGTTATTCTAGAGGATTTTTGAAGATGAATTCAACAAAACCCTCTTCGTATACATTTTTCCAAGGTAAATTGTAATTCTCTCTTTGGTGTTGTTAAACATTGATCCTTTCTTAAGGAGATCTTAGCTCCGAACCTAAATGGTACTCCATCTTAATTGGAGTTTACGCTCATCTTTTGGTGTAAGGGATCTTGAAATAAGTTTCATTAGCGTGAGTTTGGATGATAGACTTGTGGTTTTGAATGCCTCCCTATTTTAACAAATGAATTAAAACAAATATTTTTCATATTAGAGATGACCTTAAGTTAATTACCTATTAGTATAAAAGGAAGAAATCCTGCTTTGTAAGAAGAGTTGTGTAAATCATAGTGTAAAATATCCTAGAACATAAGTTAAGTTTTGAAAGACGTTTTAGTAAACTAAGAAACCTTAAAAGACATTTACCGTGGATTCCCTAATCAGTAATCGTGTTACATGTTTGAACTAGTATGTGATGTCTTGTCGAAATGGGAAGTGAATAGTTTTGTGATGGGTGTCGTAGGTTTCCTTGTACCTAGGTGGTAAATTTTATGTCAAACCTATCGAGAGTTGGTTGTAGCCCATTGTGATCACTTGTGCTCTTGTATAAACTTAAATGAAGTCAAAGACAAAATTTATTTGTTAATTACCATGTTGTTCTAGTGTGTGTCTTAGTGGGTGTTACACATGACACCACAATGGCCTAAGTATAGTAACTCAACATCACCAAGGACACTAACATGTGTATGGACCCACAAAGTCAACAAGAAATAAAAGAGTACATGATTCTCATCAATAAACATTTGCACTTACTTGAATAGAAAATGCAGGGAGTTCCTCATATTCATCAACATTTCCTCAACAAAAAGAATTATTTTTTAGTTTTTTCAAACAGGTGAAACATCGTACAAGGATAAAATCACTAATGAGGATAGGAAGATTGAACATGTTCCATAGTGTTCATAGTTTTTCATGGATTACATATTTATAATAGCTTATTTTCTTAAATATCCTTCCTTCCATAAACAAACAAGTTACACACACAAACCATATGTCATTGTCTCAATATTTACACCTCTACTCCTATCAGTTACACATTATTGATCTATATTACATAACATAGTAACTTTCCAAATATTAATTAAAAACTAAATACATGTCTCGAAAAAAATTTGATCCTCATAAAGCTCATCTTTGAGATGAGAAAGGATGTTACCAAACGTAATGGTCTCGACACAAAACAATTTTTTTTCTTATCAAAAGAAAAGGGACTAACATTAAGTCAAAGGTGCAGTTTTGGTTACTCTATATATTCCCAATATCATTTTACTCAAGATCATTTTTGAGATTTATTTGTGGATACCTTAATCACCCATAACCAAATTCTTAGGAGGTCCTAGTCCTATATTAACCTTATGTACACTCCAAAGTTAAACATCCTACAATGGGGTCTACTATGGTGTTGTTAAGACATTCCCATGTTTTCATTAAAATCTGAACACAAAGGACTAATCCAAAAATCTTACCAACAAGGCATACCATTTTTGCACTCATTTACATGATGAGAGATCATTGAGTTCAAAGTAGATGCCAACCTAAAGGAACTCTTAACTATGTGTAAGGATTCTAGAAACATGAGGATATACGAAGGTATTTGTGTAAGAGGATTGCTAAAGTACGGGTTGAGTATTACTATAACACCCACTAAAATCTTCCACTTGAGACCCATGAACAACCTAGGTTTAGTTACAAAATTATGGAATTTTTTTTAAAGTATTAAAAACCAAAGTCTCAAGGAAAATTAAATTCAACTGATAACTTTTCCCGTTATAATAATTACTAATTCCATATTATAAAGAAACGAGTGTAATAAGTCCACACCTAGCTCAAATCTCCATAGGGATTAATTTAATCACTTATTACATTGACATTTTAGCTAAATACTCCCTGATTAAAATTTTAGGGTTAATGGACCAAAATAATTAGATACCCATGGTATTTAATTTCACAAGATCTAAGACAAGAGAAGGGTTTAATTATGGTGGGGGAAAAGAATACATATTTAAAATCATCGAGTAAATTCTTACTTACCCACTCCCAAAACTCGGTTAAAGATTCAATTTATTTTTTCTCAAATTTAACACACTCAAAAATTCCCAAAAACATTCCTATTAGATAGGAAATTTTCTCACCTTTCTAGTGATATGAAGAATTCCTCCTAACTCCTCATATTTATCAAGTTATGAGCCAGCGGACCTTGGGAGGAAAATTTTCCCAAAAGCGGGTCTGCGGGCCTAGGGGAGAAAATTTTCTCCAACTCGGGTTTGGGGACTTCGGAGAGAAATTTCACCTAAAGGAGGAATGTAGACTGGTAGGGCGGGGAAGAAATTTTTTTCCCATGCGTGTGCCATCGGAGCGGGGAGAACTTTATCGCTTTTTCTCTTTCGAGACAAAAGAGTGATTTGCCTCCATGCACCTGCGAGCCTGGAAGGACACGTGTCAGGATTTCCCAAGTCTGGTGGAAAGTTGGGCCGCCAGAGAATTTTCTCGGTTTTCTCCTTTTTGCCAAAAAGTGCTAAGGGATCAAAACGATCTAGACCTCAATTGACGCCTAAGGTGCCATGTGTTAGTCATCCATTGGTCGTGTGTGTCAATGAGCCGGTGGGAGAACTTAGAAAAAAATTCCCAAAGAAAATTTTCAAAGCACTAAATTTTTAAGGGATCTCGCTCCTCCGCCAATGCCTTGTGACACCACGTGACAACACCTGATTGGTTGCGGGCTGGTGGGCCGCAAATAAAACTTATAAAATTTTCCAAATTTTAATTTTGAAAAACCTAAGGTTTAAACGGGTTCCATGCCTCCACCATTGCCTCGTGAGGCCATGTAGAAACATCTAATTAGTTGTGAGCGGGTGGGGTGGCAGGAAAAACATTGAGAAAAAAAATTCTAAAAATTTCTTTTTAACTTAGGTGATTTTGAACGAAGGAAAGGCCTACGGGTTAGCGGAGTGGTGGGGAAATTCATTCCTTTGGCATTTTTTTTTCAAAAAAGGCATTGAGGGTAAATTTGGGCCAGCAGGTTTGCCAAGGAAATGTTTCCTAATAATTTTTTATTTTTATTTTTTTTACGCTTTGAAATATTTTTGACGCCAAATGAAGGAAAACTTCAGAAGGCCATAACTTTTGATTGAGAACTCAGTTTTGAGAAAATGAGGAATTTTTGGAAATCTCTTGATGCCCTCTTTACACAGAATCATAATATTTTAATTTTGATGAAGTTTAAGGGGTAAATTTCAAGAAAATGATCTACAGGCTTTTAAAAGGCAAACTGGTAAATTTTAACTTATGAAATTTTAATCAATTGATCTTCTTCCTCCCTCAACTTGTCCATTAAACATGGAGAATTGTTCTTAGATGGATTTAGGATGGATCTGGAAGGTAAGTTTGTTTGATTGAGCTCCAATTTGAAAATTTACAACTTTGACAACAAAACGACAATGAAATGATTTGAGCCCGAGTTTGCTAAGTTTTATAAGAAATTCCTTAAGTGTTAATGTCTAGATGAATTTTTTTAGATCTTATTATGTCCAATTTAATGTTTCATTTGTTATTTCTTTGTTACAGGTTTAGTCTGTGCATTTTGGATTAAATAATTGCTAGTTTGAAAATACAAAACAAAGATCAAATTTTAAAGGGTCTATTTGCCATTTTCTTCTTCCAAGTATTAGAATACATTCCAATTCCAATCTAATACATTTATTTGATTCAAATCAAACTATTCAAAACCAAAATACAATTCTAATTTCAAATTTTACACATTTCAAAAGACAAAATTCTGTATTTTTCTCACACGCATTTCTTCCTTTCAAACAGAGATTTGAAATACATTGAAATGATCAGATTCAATACAACAATGCAATTTGAGAAAATTAATTAATTCATTTATTGATTCCAAAAAAAACTTACAATTTTTTTCTTTCATTTGTCAAATTTATAATACAAAATACAATTCTTTCTTTCAAAAATAGAAACGAAGTATATCTCATTCACATTTCAATTTACAACTTTCATATTCAATACAACATAAAAACATATATGAGTTCATCCACTTCAAGTGGGAAGGTTACAATAAGATTTATCTCAACAAGGGTCTGTCAACTGTTTTATTTCATTTTCCTTTGCTCCAGAACATCAACATGTAGATTTATCATTCTTTCAATTCTGATCACAACAAGAGCAGGGGAAAGGCAATGTTTTCCACCAAACCATTACATCCAATGACAAGGAGAAGCAATCCTTCTTCATTGGCCCCCAAGCCCCAACCAAAAATCAATAAAATATGCGATTCAACTCATGGAAACAACAGGCTTCCACAAACACACATGCAAATTTCACATTTCAAAACACAGTCCAAATGGAATGTAGTTTGCAACTACATTAAAGCCTGACAAACAACAGTAAGGCTTCATCAAACAAGCCAAAGGTGAACGAAACTATGGGGGATGCTACTTATGCCTCCAAAAGGGGATATGGGTATCACCACCTAATTTCAAACCACCAAAATATAGTATATCAAAGCCCGACATGCCCCGCCTCCCTCAAGTATATCAAAGCCTCCCCCAAGTACCCCTTATGCCTCCCCCACTCCTCACATTTCCTTATGCCTCCATAACCTCTTATGGCACCCCATAATGAGTTCATAAATGCAAGCTATTTATTTGTAAGGTGGAACCCAAATCCCTCCCCACTTATACCTCCCCAATACACTTGTGCCTCCCACAAAATGAACCCCATAGTCTTCTCTCCTACACCATACCTAGGCCATCTACCCAACATCCCACAAACATACCAAAATATTTATAACAATAACACTTGCAAAGTAAAATAAGAGAATTTCAAGAGCCAAACTCTTACCTCTCCATAATGGAGTTTGTTTCAACTTCCAACCAAAGAAGCTTTCCAATGCAAAATAGCCCAAGATCAACAAAACACGGTCTGTAAAAAGTCTGTAAATTTCTCCAAAAGAAAGAGCTCCAAATAGAAAAAGAATCCTCCCAAAAGAAGTATGCAAAAGTAGAGCAACCAAAAGAGTGTAACCCCTAACATTAAAATGAATTTGAATATCTAGAAGGGTGAAGAGAGGAGGATGAGGTGGATCTTTGTGGGATGCTACATCACACATCCGCAACTCCAACTCACAAGTCAACTTCAATCTCCAAGACATAATAAACAAGTAGGTGAATAATATGATAGTCTTACTTACACACTCAAATCAATCCCAAATCCCAAAGGACTCAAATTAATTTCAAGCAAGAAGTGCTATTAAAACATTTAGCTAGACTTACAAAAATGCATAATGAAAGCTATATTAAAAATATCCAACCATATGTAAGGTTGGTATGCAAATTTAAGAGGTATGGGACAATTTTAACTTGTGCCACAACCCTCCAAAATCAGTCTCCAAAGATAATTTCGAATTCCAAAGAAGATGAAGTGTTTCATACTCCAAATTTTACTTACATATCTCTTACACATCACTTACACATTACTTACACATATCTTACAACATTTAATACAAGAGTAAACCACTCCTATAATTACTTTCTTATGACCCAATTTTATTAATTTATTTTAACAATATGATTACTCACATTATATACCACAATTTATTTAGATAATAGGGATAAACACATCACTTAATAAACACATACAAACATCAATAAAAAGGAATCAAATAAAAAATTCACATAACCCTTGGTCACGTTTAGAGGTGATCCCCTTATGGGAGTCCTAACAATCAAACACAAACACATGAACAATACAAGTTGCCATGGTGACCTTGTTGAATTCATCTAGAATTTCAATGTGGTTGGTCTCCAATCCCCCAATGTTTGTTGTGATATTTTTAACTCCGCACAATACAAATACCCCTTCGGCCTTGTTTCCATATCAAAAATCCAAATGAATAAAATATAGTTTCAAATTCATCAATATATTTGTGAATCACAACAACATCTTGACAATCAACGATATGACTTACAATTTCATCAGCAACTATATAATCATAAATTTAAATTCAATTTTCTCGATCTACTCAATATATACAAATATCTCATGTCCTAAAAAAATCTATAAATATATATATATATAACCATGTCTAACAACATGTCAATATCTATATCAAATGTCTTTAACAATCTTCATACATCATATATGAAATATATTCAACAATAATCCGTAATCCGACATCTAACACCATACTAAATCAAAACTATAATAATGTCCATAATATAGTCAGCAGTAACATGATCAATATAAAAGGTTTCGAAGGGAAGTGGGCACTACAATTACCCCACACATTAAACTTGAACCTCAGATCAAATGATGCATAAGAACATGATTTGAATGGTACATGGATTGACTATCTTAAGTATGAAAAGGTACATAAGGTACTCGTGTCGAAAATGTGGTCAAGCATATAAGAAGATACAATAAAAGGTATTTCCCATTGGTCCAAGGTTGTGGTTCATTTAATGGATCATAACACCATCAAGGTGAGACTATCATAGGGGGAGATATTAGAAGTAATATTAGTTTGATATATTTCAAATGAACTTTTTACTATACATGACATGAATTTATATTGGGAAATAAACTAAACAAGACCATTTCTTTATGGGAGTGTAACTAAACTGTAGAAATTCAATAAGTAACTACATTTTTTCTTATGAAAAATGTCAGCCATGATTTAGTCAATTTCTTCCAAAAATTAGAAGGGCTAGTATATCCATATTATAAAATTAACTAATTTTTTTATTTCCTAGGATTACTATTACATGTTCAAATCTAGTGTTTTTAACATTGAGTGATTTTCATGGAATTTCATACCATTTAAACATGTGAGATATTCTACAAATTAGGATTAATATTTTCCTTCTTCATTCCTTAAATCAAAACAATATATCATAATGCAAATTCTAATTTTTTCGACAATGATATAAACCTTCTCTTTCCAAATGTAGATATACATATAATGTCATGAGGTGCATAATTAATGTAATTGTCTCATGAATATAAAAATTTCCACCCATCGTGTCCGGCCACCTACATCCATATGATAATTCTTGACCCCAAAACATACTTAGTCATTTTGTTTCAATTCGAACTAAGAGGGTTTAAAGAGAGAAAATATGAGACGAGAGAAAATATGAGGAGAGAGAAAACATCAACTCATACAATGTTAAAAACCATTATTTCTCATATTTTAGGAGAGAGAGATCTCGAAGAAAGAGGGAGACAGAGAAAGAGATACCATAACATTCCATGTCATACCTCATTCGGTTTACAATTTACTCTTAGAGAGAGAAATGAGAGAGAGATAAAATAGTATTATTATTTCTTGTACATTAACCTATTATTATAACACTAACATAGAGGTCAATTATATGAAAACAAGAGGATTTACAAAAAAATTATATTTTAAACGGGTGGCTAGATGCTAAAGAGAGCGACATAAAATCAAAACTACAATATAGCTCAAATAGTCGGAATAAGCTCCGAAATGACATCGAAAAGGGGTCAACACTAAGTGAAAGAGGTGAAGGTCTTCCCGACCTTTAGTGTTATAAAAAAAAAAATGGAAAATAAGGATGACAAGAATAGATGTGCAATCCACATTTTCGAGGTTTAACTCTAGGGATAAACATCGTAGTTTAAAATTTGTAATAGATTGCAAGTAGTTTGACTAGCCACAAAATGGCCTTGTTACAACATGCATATTGGTGACCAATGAAATTCCTAATACTTCCAACATGTTCCCATATATAATAAGATCTCAGGGGACCCGACAGAATTAAGATCCATCACATAACTCATTTTGGGTGAGTCGTTGAAGAGGAAAATTGTGTTCTAGCTATTTATGCCTACACCTAGTAGGCTAAGTGGGCCACAAAAATGGGCATGGAAAGCATATTATCCAACTTTCACAAAAATATTGACTATGTCTCAACATTATCTCGCATAAAAATTAGGTGTTATGAGGTGATAGATAATTTTTCCTTATCTATAGTTGAGTTTTACAGGAAATTCCAAGTCGATTTCGCAAGCATATGAGTAGACATAATTTTTTTGATGCATTTTTAATGTTTTATAATGCATAATGAAAAAATCAAAATCATATATTTGCTAATGTTTTACTATAAACCAATTTTCTCACAACTCTAGAAATGTTATCGACTACGAAAAATGCTACTCTCGTGGGGTAAGGGTTTATACATACCATCATAACATTTTGAAAAATTTAACGTTTTATTTATTTTTAATTAAAACACTTATAATGTAATATACCAGCATTACATGAAAACAAAACTATAGATGGAGAGGAATAATCATGTGGATGTTTCATGAGGTAGAAAAGGAAACGTGATTAGTAAGCTCACGGGCTTCCCAGACATTTTGTCAAATGGTTTTCATGTGTTGCAAAGGCCTTCAAATTTGGCACTTGTCATTATCGAATCCGAATTTACACCCTCCAATATAATTTTCTTAGAATCTATAAAGATTTTTCAACATACCCATTTTGAGTGTTTCTTACAATACATTTTTGTCCCCATGAATTTATTTTTATCTTTAAGTTTGTTTAATGTTTATTTAACCATTAAGACCTTTGAGACTAAGAATTTTGCTTTCCTTCAAGGCATTTTGTCAAACAACTAATGTGGGAATTGTAAGTTTACACATTTTTCATACATATCTACACCGGCATTTTTCACAACAAAATATGTTAAAGATGCTTCCATTATCCATTATGGTTTGGTGTAAATCCATGCACTCTTTTAAGGCTCCCATTTTAACAAGATTGATGGTATTCTAACAAAAGAGAACAAATGATGTAGACACTAGTTGGTTGCATTTGGTGAAATAGTTGAAATGTTTCATGAGTATTCCCATGGATTTTTTATACCACTTCATTGGTGTGGATAGCACAAAATGGAGGATTTTTGTAAGGGAATCATGGGTTGAGTGCCATCAAAAAGGGAAGACAACAACAAATAAAAAAATGGCCAAATATACTTAGGACATCTCAAACCCGTTAGGGCATAAATATATAAACTTTAAAAAATACCTTTACTGCACAAGCTACCCTCCCACATTATATGAGACACCCACTGCTAAACTCATACTCACAACATTATATAGAGGGTGAGCTAAAAGGGAACTACACATTTTCTTGCAATATTTTATTATTTTCTTCATCATCCTTCAATTTTTTTTTCGATGTCCCTCATATATCGCAATTCTTTTATTTTAGTCACAAACAAAGGATAAATGTTCTTAGAAGTTAAATAAAACCCCATTAGAGCATCTACACCCCCTCCAAAGGTCTGAATGAAAAAATAATAATAAAACAAAAATAGAGCTCTCATCGCCAAGGTTTACTACAACAAGCCAAGTTTTTCCCCAATATGCTTTCATCGTTCTATTGGACCCCATACCTTTTTCAAAGCTCTTATTTTTGTGGATCAAAGGAATTATTGGCCAAATAAGGTGGAGTTAGACCATGATTTAAAATTAGTGCTACTAAACACCCTATCCCCTGCACCATGAATCTCCATTTCTAGCATACACTCTCTTATACCTCTACATGGTGGCAGCTCTCAGTAGGGAGAATTGTTTTTAAACAAAAACATAAGTAAAGAAAAATATCTTTTCCCTATCCCACCCAGCCCTATATGGCCTTTAAATTTTTAAAAAAATTTAAACTATCATATATTAGTATAATTAAATATACTTTATGTTGTCTCTCATTCTATAAATTTATTCTACCTTAATATTTAAAATTTTTCCGAGATTACAATCCCAAAGGACATGGATAGAATGGATTCATGTTCACTCAATCAAGGTTATAAGTTATATAATTTAAATTCCAAATAAATACTTGTATATATAATTATTGAAAATCCTTATGCATTCCAAAACTCACACCACTGGGTTTCACTAAGTGAAGGTCCATGGATCGAAGCACAAGTAAGGCATGCGAAAGAAACTCGTTGAAAACAAGGCAAGAGCCTTTCAATTTAAAATTTGATGATAAGACACACCAAAATATTTCTTTAACCAAATATTACTATATGATAAATTATTATATTATTCCCCCTCCCCGCCTCAAAGATTAAACCGATCACAAAAACAATCTTCATAATTATCCTCCAAATTAGGCTTCTTCAACTTTTGTTTTACAACTAGATCAAGGTTCTTGATAAATCTCGTCATCATCGCAAAAAGAGTATGTTTTCTTATATAAGCCTCTCGAGTGTGGAATTTTTTAATTATTTAAATACACCTTCATGACCTTAAATATTTTTGCATAAATCAAAACTTCCTTGCAAAATGTTTAATCCATGCATAAAGACCATATCTAAGAGGAGGAAATGATGGGTGCCAGTATAGATTCGATAACTCCAATTCAACGAGGAACATTACCACATGTGTCTCATGAGGTTCCAAAATTTAACTTGGTGAAATATAAATCATAGAGTAGATTGTGACGATCACCTATAACATTTTGAATAACTTTCAATGAAAATGATTCACAACAATTAAATTTTTAACTTAACAAAAGAACCCTAAAAAATGATCCCATTACGAGATGCCACCATTAGAGAAGGATTTTTGAATGGTTACGAAAAGATCCAACACTACAATATTGACACACTTTTCAATTGTTGAAGACAAGTGCGGATGTAAGATGTTCTCATAATAGATTCGTTATTTAGAATACATGGACCTTCATGAATACCAACGGATCCTTTCTTTATGAAGATAACTCTTTTTGTAGTAGGATATTCTACTTCATTGATTACTATATCATCCCCCTTTTCTAAGGAAGAGAATTGTGTTACCTAAATTGTTTTGAAATCTGATTTTCTTAATATGTTGTGTATTTTTTATTTTCTAAAATTTTTAATCTTGTGTGATCCTTTTATTTTGGTTCTCAATTATGTTATCCTTATTATAGCTAATTGATTTCTTCTCTATTGGAGAATATTCAAGATGTGGTCTTGACCCTTGATTAATGAGCCAAAAAGACTTAATGTTATGTTTATATCCATTTCAGATCTTTTTTTATCCATATTCCGTGTACTTGGTCTAGTAATGGATGTGTGCAGAACTCTATCTACCTTAACATCTCTAAGAAAATTTATACACCATATTGGAATTTGTTAATATGCACATTATGGAGTTCGTTCAAATCAAATATTCCTATTTTAAAATCCAATATTTCCTTCATCTTCTTTAATATTTAAACATGATTTTTCTAAATATTTTTACGAGTGTACATATGGTTCACTTGAAGAAGCTATGTTGTAAAATTAAAAATTCCCACGTCTAATAACTTATTTGGTTTTTATATCGACTAAGATGTATCCATTTTAATATTATATACCAAACATAAATTTCTAGAGTAGAAATTTTGGCCAAATTTTTCATGTTCTATTTTGGAACCATCATATGAGATTTTCTATTAAGAACTCAAAGATGAGAAATTTATCATTTCATTCTTTACCATGGTTCTAGTGAATTCATGTTGTCAAGAGTGTGAATAAATAAAGTTATTGAAACAATAACAAAAATCATTTCAATAAAAAAATAACATCACTTAGAAACTTATCTTACACAAATTATATTGAGATATTGATGTGGACGTGATCAAGGATGGATAGGATGTAGGTACCCCTGCATGTATGCCTCTAGTGCACAATAATTTTAACAACATTTCTATTTGTCATTTCCAAATGTAGAGAGGTATTTAAGCACACTAAACCATTTTTCTCATGACGACATAATGAGGGTTGTAAATGATAATTTGAACACAAGGACTTTAAAATCAAAAGGTCAAAATGAAGGTTGTCACGTAGTTCAAATTTCAAGGTGGGAGGAAGGTTATGTTTTAAAGTTTTCAAAATGAAATTGAGGGACCTAAATTAATAATCATTTTAAGATAATTGATGAATATTAGTGAATAGTAGAGAAAATTTGAAAGTGGGGGCTAGTGGACAAATGGTGAGGATAAATGAAAATATTGAATTCTCATGGTGGGAGACATTGAGGATAAATAAGTATATTTTATTATGATGGAGGGGTATTGAGTATAAATTGGAGTATTTAAGTCTAGGTGGTGTGGGAAATAGAGGATAAATCAAAATATTTAATTATTTTTGGATAAGGTAAAAAGAGTTTGGTTTTAAGGGGACCTAAAAATACTCATACATAAAGATATGAGTTTTAGAAAAAAACAAACAAGAAGCCATAAAGATAGAGTAAAAAGGTATTGACCACGAGAACACCACAAAATAAAGCCGGACTATGAAAAGTCTTCATATTAAGTATTACATTTTTGATTAAAAAACATAAAAAGAGAAACCAACAAGACAAAGGAAAAGGGTAGCCAAAGGCCAACCATTAGTTCTTCATAACCTTTTTGTGGGATCATTTGCTTGGCTTTCCATCCCTCCTTCGTGTAAATTTAATGATCATTCACTTGGCTCTTTTGTCCTCCTGTTCCTCATTCCATGTATCCATAATCGCGGGATCCTTCAGGATTTCCTCCTCATTATCCTTAATATGGGTATTCACGACCTCCATATCATAACCGTCATAAGTCTCGGAATATTCATTGTCGAGAATAGCTAACATCGACTTCATATTGGGCTTGTTATCCTCCTTGGCTATTTGATCCTAAAGGATAGATATCCTTTGTTTTTGCACAAAATATATGCTTGAATACCCCCAATTCTCTTGTTCTGGACCTCAATTTTATGATGACACTCCTTCAATTCCTCAATCATATTCTTATTAATAGTAAGAATAGTATCCACAATCGACTCAACATGCATCAATATTTCCTCTCAATCCATGAGATCCTTTTCCATGTTACCAGAACTCTCACCAACATTATGAACACCCATTTTCATTTTTCACAGAGCGTCTGATAACCCATTAGAAGTGTCTTTCCCTTTCCTTTTATTCATATGTTTGAGGGCCAATGCCAAGATTTCATGGTCAGAATCAGGTTCACTAGTATGTTCAGGTTGAGAAGGGATAATGTGTTGGCTTCTTTGGACAAGCAAAAGAATAAGGCCTTAATGGAGAGGGCACGATTTTCTTGTTTTTGAACTCCTCGATGGTGGAAAGTAGGGACTTGTAGAGGAAGAAATCCAGACTCATGGTTTGGTTTCTACAGAAGAAGTTTAAAATAGAGAGATGATGAGAGAAAATATTCTAGAATTTTCCTTCCAAATTCAGGTATTTCATGACCACTAAGCAGACATCACCACCGATTAGAGAGGCAAGTATAGGCTATGCCATCATTGTAGGCAGCAATATGCTTATGTGCCTCAACAAAAGTGGAAATCTCATGTTTTTTATGAGTTTTGTCCTTATAGATTTTGAGCCCATCCAGTTTAAGGCCCATTTCTTAGCTATGGCAATCTCAAGACCCGATATGAACCCTTCTAAAACTAAATCCCCCATAAATCGAAGCATTTTGAAATCAAGCACAAGGTCATTATCTTTAAGGTGCCGAATATACCTAGTGAAGCCCCTTTATGCAGCAGTTTCCACAAGACAACATCATTTTCAAGTGAAGGAAAGTAGTAGGCTCGGTTCAAACCCTATCACCTCCCATATTTTTCTCAGTTTTCCTTTCCTCAAGCCCCAACCAATTGCAGATGCCAATATCAAAAACTTGAGTAAATGCCAAATCAAATGAATCATAACCTTTTCCAAAAGGAAGAAAGTATTTTCAAAATCCCAAGTGTGTGAGTTGTGCTCCATCATTACACAACCTCCTAATATGTGTCATCATTAATCAAATTTTTAATGTTTTCCCAAGGAATATGTGTCCTGACCACATCATCAGTTCATTCATGTCATTACCTTGATTAGAAAATGCATTAGTGGGTCTAATACCATATCTTTAGGTGTGTAGGATGTCCAATTTATCAAATGATTCAAAATTCCACGAGTTTCCTTAATAATTTTTGTGAGTTTCCACCCAAACTTACCTTGATAGTTAAGAGAATTAATAACACACAAGGAATAACCTTCAATAATGATGGATTTTAAACTTAGATCTTTGCACATCATGATGCCTTAGAGAATAACCTTAGCTTAAACATAGTTATTGGTACAATTACCAATTATACCCACATAGGCTTGGATACATAGGCTATGATTACCAATTATAACCACGTTATGCCCATGTGATGATGAATCGGATCTCCTCCTCCAACAATGTGATCCTTATGTTTTTCGAATCCATCAAAATCGATTTTAAAGCTGCCATCAAGGTGTGTTTACCATTTAACAATTAGGATGACCTTGTCCTACAAAATACTATTACGAATGATGTCCATGTTACTGAGAATGCATCTTTTCCAATCTGGGCACTTTTTATACTATTTAGGATTTATAATCTAAGCATTATTTTTCGGATTATCTCACCTTTACAATAATGTTCTCCGGACTAGAAACTTTGTTCTTGAATATCCTATTATTTCCTTCTAGCCATATCCCCTGAACCATGTGAGGGAGGGAAAGTTTCAAAATTTCCTTAACCAAATAATGCTGAAAATTAAACCTGCATTGATTAGGATCAAGGGTAACATCCTGTGAAGGACCAAGTGTAACTTAATAATACTTAGGATAACAAAGAAAAATTGAAAGGAAAAGGAGAATTCTAGGAAGAGATGTTCGATTAAGTCTTCATTACACTTACAAAGACCACATCTATTAGTGTTGTGTTGGAAAAAAATTTGTAGATTGAGAAAATTAGTGAGCTCTACCAACAACAGTGCATGGGACCGAGTCCCTCTCGGTTGAATGGGTCAGCTCCATTTATTTGAAACAAGGAAATGAATAAAATCTAAACTAATTTTTAGAGTGTCCTGAAGACCTTAGATCACATAGGAATACTTCCCGAAACCTGTGGTAATTTCTTGTATTAGATACAAGAGAAGAAAATTTCTTAGTGAGGGAGATAAGAAAGGAAAATGATAAAAGGATTTCAATAAAAAAAATCATTGTAGAGTTTGTTGCATAAAAATTAGAACCTTTCACTTGTAATCAATCAGAAGAAACCATTTGTAAAGAAAGAGGAACAATCAACAAGAAACACAAAGTCTTATTACATCATGTTGCACAATTTACAATGCTCCTGGAGTACATGTTGAGATGGAGAGAGAATAATAGTAGATAGGGAACATAAGAAATGGATACACTTGCTTCTAGAAAGATAGTGAGAGCTAGCAAACAAACATTGACCTCCTCTGAAATGAGGGTGCCCTTCATATTTATAGGTCTAAGAATGTCCTTTTGTCTTTTTGCATGACCTTTCACCTTCCTTCATGATTGTTGACCTTATAGATTACTTGTTGTGACCTTTGATATTCTTTCATCACCTGTGACCCTTCATCTTCTGCTCATATAATCTTTATGTTTCTCAAAATCATTTTGACGCATGACATCATTTTTTGTGCCACAAAAAATTTGCTTGACACACTACGACATGATTTTTCGTACCACCCAAAAATCCCCTATGTGCATGATATATTTCTCTTGACGCACAACATTTGACTAGGTTTCCAAAATTCTTCTTGAAAAAGTGACCTCATTTTCCGTGTGACATGACAACATCTTGACTCTCCCGTCGCACATCAGCATATCAATTCCTGTCATGCGTTAGCATTTTTCTTCCTATCACACATCAACATTTCCCTTCCTATCATGCATTAGAATTTTGATTATTTCCTTAGCTTATGTGTCACATGAAAATAATCCTTGTTGTCACGCATTAACAATCATCATTGTCGCACGTCAGCATTTTCCTTCCTATCGCATGTCAGCATTTCCCTTCCTATCATGCATCGCATTTCCCTTCTGTCAGCGTGTCAACATTTCCCTTCCTATCGCACATCAGCATTTTTATTATCAACTTTTTTTTT
This sequence comes from Taxus wallichiana var. yunnanensis, assembly GCA_018340775.1. Taxonomy (NCBI): domain Eukaryota; kingdom Viridiplantae; phylum Streptophyta; class Pinopsida; order Cupressales; family Taxaceae; genus Taxus; species Taxus wallichiana. The sequence goes on from CM031238.1 coordinate 141,492,929, forward strand.
TTTGTTGCATGACAATAATCCTTAATATCGTGTGTCAACATTTTTATTGTCATCTTGGTTTCTATGTTACGTGTCAAAACCCTAGTTATCGTGTGTCTCGAGCCTTCCAAATGCCTCGAAAATCACTATCGGGTGACAAAAAAGTCATTGTCAAGCGTCAAGACTTTTCTTTTGGGCATCAAGAGTTTATTTTCTTTCATGCATCAACAAAAACCTTCTACGTACGTCGTGACTAAGCGATTTTGGCGCGAACTTATTTTTGCCATTTTGGGAGCAATTTTCAATGAAAATAGTTTGAATAATTTATGAATATTTAGGTAAAAGGTACAATTATTCTAATGATAATATCTAGAAGTCCTTAAAATTAATTATTCATGATCGTTTACCTGATTTTTAACTTTTTCATCTAGGTGCATGCTAATAAACTGAGTAATAGGAAGAGTTTATGATCACCACGAACTAACACATCATATGAGTTATGAAGAGAATTAAATATAATTTCATTTGAGATTTTTTAGGATCCAAAATATTCACAAGGCTCTAGAGACTCTTAGAACAAGGTGACTAGATTTTCTAGGACTTACATTTCCCAATACCCTGCTCTTAAAGATCCAATTTCACATAACTTATTCCTAAACACTGATTTTCTTCCAGAACCTTCCTAAACTACCTTGGATAGTTACACAAATTTTCACAAACTTATTGAAGGAATTATATCTTCTTCAGACATCTCCAGAGTGCTCTGCAGTGCACTAACTCTAAAATTAGGCCCTTTCTAGGCCTTCAGGGAGCAACTCCTTCCAGGAAAATCATTACAATCTCATGAATTATTTCTCACCAAATTACCTGCACATGAAACAAACTTTAAAAATCCTATTAGCACATCCCTCTCAACCATGATGGGGTTTACATAGTCAAGGGATTGGTCGGAGGGAAGGTTCACATTACCCAGTTCAGGGATTTTTTTTTATGTGGGCTTGATTGTCATGGCCAAAATTTAAATTTTTTTGATTGACATTTAGCATTGCAATAGTTGGCTCTAGCTTGGGGACTTGTCTCAGATTGAACAATGTGAAGATGGGGCAAGTATGAATCCTAGAATCTCAAGACACTAAGAGGACTAGTGTCTTATCCATTGGGCTATAGAGTCATTGCAATGAAGGCTCCTAGTATATACAACAAAACCATTTTATTGATCAAAACACAAGAAAAACACAAACAAGTAACATAAAGGGAGACACACAAACCTATATTCACCTATGGTACATATAGGGGACAACTTGTTTTTACTATTTGTATAATTTCAAATATTTCCCACTGCGAGGAAATTCCAAGTGAGTGCCATCTAGGTAAGATAGTCGGAAAGTATTCTCTCCACATGAGTCTCATATCTAAAATGGGCCAAGCCAAAATGAATCAAACTTTCCATGGATTCCTTTTGGTTCTCTCCTCTTATCCCATAGTAGGAAAAGATCACCAATCTAAAAATATTTTTTTCTTTGCCTTCTTGTCAAATATTTTCTTTACTTTCAACTAATGGTCCTTTATCCGATCAACCACCAACACTCTATCTTCACATAGCTTCTCTAGATACAAAATCCTTTTATCCAGTGAGTCTTGGAACTCACCATCCTCCACTGCTTTGATCAGTTGCAATGTTGGTAACTCTACAATGATTGGAACTTCTACATTTATTCCATATAGGAGCTGGAATAGTGACATACCAATGGCTCTTTTTGGAGTGATCCGATCAACCCATAATGCATCATATAGTTTATTGTTCCAATTCCTCTAATTCTGATCTACAAGCTTCCTCACAATTTTCACAAGATTCTTATTACTAGATTTTTCTTGACCATTCCCCTGAGGGTAATAGTCAGATGCATGGGATAAAGATATTTTGTATCCATAGCAGAACTTAGTTAATTCCATAGAAGAGAAATAAGTGGCATTATCAACAACTATCTTCTATGGAATTCCAAAATGGACAATAATATTTTCTTTGATGAAGTTACATGCCATTTATGAATTGGCTTTCTCGACTGGTATAGCTTCCACCCACTTAGTAAAGTAAATTGTTGTTGTGAGCACAAAGATATAGCCTACACTAGAATGTGGGTTAAGATTATTGATGAATTCTAGACCCCATTGTTGGAAAGACTCTTTAATAACCACTTTAGTCCGACAAAGAGTGCAGCAAGATGTGATTTTCCCACAAATTGTTGGATAGTCTCACACTTTGATACCTAGTTAAGCATCCTGAAAGAGATTTGGCAAATAGTACCTTCCTCAAAGTATCTTGTGTGCAGTGACTATGGCATAGAAATGTCCACTGAATCTTGGTCATGATATAATTTTAGCAACTGTTGTTATTTCTCCTTATCAACACACCTTAAGAAACATCCATCAAGGGCTCTCTTATACAATACATGGTTCCACGACTTTGAGCTTGGGAGTCCTTCTTTGATTGTCATCCATATGCTTCAAAAATCACCATATGTGAGGAAGTAAGCAATGTCACTGTACCATTCATTGGTAATATTTACAAATAGTACATGTAGAAGATCCTTACTTACGCATTCATAGAAATGACATTCTTTCTCCTCATACTTATCTAGGAGAGACTCATCTTCAGCTATCAACCTGCATAACCCATTTCCTCTAATTAGATTAAATGGCCTTATCTCTAGGTCATATTATTTAATCTTTGACATCCAATTTCCTCTTTTTGCTTCAAGATCTTGTTGTGTCAAGATATATTTTATAGATGATCCAGGAACCATTACAATGGTGTGAGAGTGTAGGATGTAGAATCTAAAATTCTTGACTACCTTGACCACTACATAAGCATGCTTTTCAATGGAGGAGTATTTGAGCTCATGATTCTTCAATGGGAAGCTCATGAAGGCAATAGGGGACTCAATCCCTTCCTCATTCTTCTAAACTAAAATAGCTGAAATAGTGTGCTCATATGCATAACAATACAAAATGAAATATTTACTAAAATTAGGACATACCAGGGTTGGAGCTTTGGCTATGGCCTTTTTAATATCCTTGAATGCTTCTTTTCCCTCTTTTCTCCACTTGAAACTCTCTTGAGGCTTCATCATTTTAGTAATATACTTTTTTAACTCAACAAAATCTGGAACAAAGTGGCAGAGGAAGTTGACCTTACCAAAGAATGAATGAACTCCCTTCTTTTTTTGTGGGTAAGGAGAGATTTTGAATGGCTTGTACTCTTTCTGGATCAATATTTGTTCCCTCTTTATTCACAATGTGTCCCAAGAGTTTTCCTTCAGTCACTCCAAAGATTGACTTCTTTGGATTCAATGATATGCCATGTTCTTGACACCTTAGAAAAACTTGTTCAAGGTGTATCAAATGTTCTTTCCTCTTCTTAGAGAAGACTGTGAGATCATCTAAATACACAACAATACATTTTTTCCTAAAATCCTTGAAAGCCAAGTCCATTTCTCTTTGAAATGTAGCCCCAACATTGATGAGACCAAATGACATCTACATGTAGGAAAAGGTTCCCCATAGAGTTGTAAAAGTAGTCTTATATTGATCTTCTTGAGAAACTTCAATTTGATTGTAGCAGAGAATCCATCTAGCATGGAAATAATTTTTGAACCTGTGACTTGCTTGTAAAATATGATCCATGATTAAAAGGGGGTAATTTAGAGAATCTTGGTTCAGATTCTAAAAGTCTACACAAATCCTTATTTATCCATTTTCTTCCGAAAGGAAAATATTTTCCACCCATGTAGAGTGATGAATTGGAAAAATGATCCTTGCATTCAAAATTTTCAACACTTCTTCTCAGATTGTTCCAACAATATTTGGATTATATTGTCTTTGCTTTTTCGGAATGGCTTTGCTTCATACTTGAGTGGTATTATGTGTTGCATTTCTTTCAGATTTAAAATATTTTAGTTCATCATAAGAGTATGCCAATACATCTGAATATTTTTTCAACAATGAAACAAAATTCCTCTTTTCCTCTGGTGAGCAACATTTTCCTATATTCACAAGTCGAGGTTGCTTTTCTGTTCCAATGTTTACTTTCTCAAAATCAGCAGTGTTCTTAGGATATTCCTTAGCTTTTTCTTTCACATATCTATCATGCCTATCAAATAATTCTTCAAGCGAGACTAGGCCCTTAGGAATCTTATTACCTTTCATCTTGAGTACACCCTCTTCATCAATCCCTTTGATTCCTTCTTTATTTTCTTCAACCACTGACTCCCTATGTGGGTTTTCACTTCCTTTGAAGAAGAGGCTATTGAAATTATCTCTTTATTCTAAGAAGGCTAAAATTTGATTGTCATCATTGAAAACTTGCCGTGATTCACATTATCCGACACACTAGGTCTGAAAACCATCTCTATGGAATATTTCTCTTTATCAAAATAGGGGTGTGGTATCATCAAAGAACTTAACACAATAAGAGAATCATCCTTTTCATTCTGTTCATGGGAACAACTTGTATAGAGAAAGCATCAAAGGATTCAATACAATCCCATACTCTATTCATGTAATTTTTTAGCCATGAATTCTTCACTTTGTACTGATTCTCGAACTTTCTTCACAATTACCTTTGCATCTCCTAGGCATCTAAATTGTTTGATTCCCATGGACTCAACTATATCCATTCCTAAGAGAAGGGCTTCATATTTTGCAGTATTGTTTGTTTATTTTCAAATTGGAGCTTGAAAGCAAAAGAAACAACTCACCTGATGGGGAAATCAAAACCACACCAGCTCTTGATCCTAAACTGTAATGGCTTCCATCAAACTCCATAGTCCATAGTTTTTCTTCATATTATTTTGAAATAAGAGGTACATCATCATTTCCTCTATAAGTCATTAAGTAATTCCCATGCCCGTTATCTTGATAAAGAATATCTTCCCTAGGATATTCTTATTTTTGCACCGTATATTTCATTTTCCTCATTAGCAACAAATTTTTTATTTGGCCCTTGACTGGAATATTCACTAAAGACCAATCCATATAAATTTATCCTCCAAAATATCCGTAGAAGCTTCTTCTCAACAACATCCCATATGAGGTTGAAATTTCTACTACTAGGATAGTCAATAACACCTTTTTATCAAGAAAATCAGCTAAAGGAACTTAGGCATCCATGATTCTCCCCACAAGTGGGACTTATTTAGTTCCCATATAATAACACCAAACTTTATCTCGTGTTAGAGTTAGACCAAGGGCATTATGTACTTTTATTGGAATCATATTATTAGAAGAACCTGAATCTTTGATGCAGGTTGTTCACCTGGTAGCCTCCAATAAGACGAGAAAGGTAGAATGGTTTGGCCTTATCATTCATGGATGCACTTATGGATAACATATTTTGAGATGATGGGGAAGGAGGATTCGATAGTAACCCTTTGGAAGAGGGTGTGACGGAATTGTGCTTTAGGTTACTACCTTCGATAAACTAGACAATTTTATCAAACTGTTATGGATGGGCCTATAAATATTCATACTCAGATGTTTAGACCATAGAGCTTTTCACACGATCTATGATATCAAAAGAGGATAAAGAAGACATATTTTAGGTAATAGAATCTTTGGAAGTAGGGACTATTTTTATAGCAAAGGCAGATTTGGAGGATAGTGCGGAGCTTATTAAGTACTTTAGAAGTTTTTCTAGACATGTTTATTAGATTACAAGTAACATTAGAAACCTTAGAAGAAGATTATTTAACAAACACAGACTTAGGATACTTACTTTTTTCATTGGTGGTCCTCTTGGCTACCATAAGATCTAGTTTTTCTTTAACGGGTTCCATAAAAGGAGGAAGTGCATCTCCTCTGTTGATTGTTTTATAAGACGAAGTCACCATGGGAATTTGATTTTTGATTGAGAACAAGTGAACACCACACAAGAGAAAATTGGTGCATCACCTTATTCACCATCATCTCCGGATGAGTACTCAAAATACCCAGTATCAACATTATTGACTTCTTTAATTTGAAGCCCATAGTCTTCTTCACTATCTTCACTTGTTCAAAGATCTCATCCTCATCATCACCCTATGTATTACAGGAGACATTGATAGGGGATCCTCTAGAGCATGTCTTTGAGGAGGTGGTCCAATCCTTTATCTATTTTGAAAGTTATTCTTAGGTGTCTATCTACTCATAGAAGCTTGAGCCAATTTATTCTTCAAAGATAAAAATCATTAGCCAATTTACAAACTAATGAATCTTTGTTACCTATGTTTGAGCTATGGCCTTTCTCCTTACTTCAACATTTATTTATTTTTCTTGACATGATCAAATAATATTTGACCTCGATTGCAAGCTTTTTGCTTCCTCTAAATCTCTTGGTTGAGTTATTCTTAGCTTATAACTCACCTTAGGAAGCTAGGAACTTGTGAAAAAACTTTTTTGTTATCTTCGAGAGTTTTGGCTACTTCAGAAATATTGTAAAAAATCCTATTAATTTTTTCCAAAACTCCCTAATTGGTTCTAAGGGTCTTTCTTCAATTGAGAGCACTCGACCAACAATCCATTGAGTATCCTCTGCAGGTTTGAATCGTGTTTCAAACTTGGTCTTCTTGTCATTCAGGTTGGTTATAGACCTAATAGGCGGGTGGTAAAATCAGGTCTCTTGATGAATCTTGCAGAGATTCTACAAAAAGGCATATCGATACATCTTCATATCCAACTCCTAGTACTCCACAAGCCGTGATAAAGGATAAAATATGGTCATCTAGATGTTGCTTCCCATCACCATGGAACTTGGGAAAATTATTTCTTGACCCTCTAGGAAGGTCATGCAAAGGCGGGGTGAGAGCTAAGGGGCCTATATTTTTCCTTGTGGCGTGGTGCTTGTTAAGCCATTGGCGGTTCATCTTCGTCTTCTTCCTCTTCTTCTTTAAATTTTTCAAGAACAACTTCTATTTTTTCAAGCTCCTTTGAAGCAATCTCCTCTTATGGAGGAACATAGTTTAAAGGTTCAACTACAACTCCTTTGATAGGGGGCTCAAAATAAGAAGTGGAATCAAATTTTAGGGAGTACTATCGACCTATCCTTGAAATTTGATCAATAAGAAGTCTAAAATTAGCTTGCAATCTGTTCCTTGAAGTTACGATAAGACACATCACTAGCTCTTGAAGATCATGTATACCTTATGTCATCCATCTTGAATGTGAATTTAAGACAAGACTCATCTATGCTCTCCTCTACTAGTTGCTGAACTTGTCTCACTCTTTCCAACACTTCGCACGTTCTTTTTAGAATCAATAACTATTGTAGTGGAAAATTAATGAGTGAAGTTTTCTTTTTTCTCTGTAGTTTCTCTCAAATATGATGCAATATCTTCTTGTATATGAAACAAAATCTTGGGCCTCAAGACTGGGGGATTACCAGGAATAGCCATCAGTGGAGGACATAAGGCTCAATGACTTTTCAAATTCTATATTTGTTTATTTTTGGAATATATAACTTTTTTTAATTTTGTGGAATAAAAATTGGGTACAGATATGTTAAATCTACCCCAAGGTGGGCACCAAAAACTGTTGGTGAAATAATTTGTCGAGGGAAAAGAAATAGTCGGTACTCACCAAAATTGCATGGGACTGAGTCCCTCTACTTGAATGGGGTAGCTCAATTTATTGAAAAAAAGGAAATGAAAAAAATATAAACCAATTTGCAGGGTGGCCTGAAGACTAGAGAACACGCAGGAATACTTCCCTAAACCTGTGAAAATTGCTTTTATTAGATACAAGAGAAGAAAATTTATTAGTGAGGTAGATAGGAAAGGAAAAGGAGAAAAGGATTTCCAACAAAAATAGAGTAGCAAAAAGTTTTTGCATCAAAATCAGAACATTTCACTTGTAATCAAATCAAAAAAACCATTTGCAAAGAAAGAGGAACAATCAATAAGAACCTCAAAGTCTTATTGCATCATGTTGCACAATTTACAATGCTTTGAGTACATGTTGAGATGGAGAGAGAATAATAGTAGATAGGGACAAGAAAAAATGAATACCCTTTCTTCTATAAATACAATGAGAGTTAACAAATAAGAAATGACTCCTTTGAAATGATGGCACCCTTCAAATTTATAGGTCCAAGAATGTCCATTTATCTTTGTGACATGACCTTTCACATTCCTTCATGACTATTGACCTTCCAGGTTATTGTTGTGACCTTTTATATTCTTTCATCACCAATGACCCTTCATCTTCTGCTCATATAATCTTCAGTTTGTTCAAAATTTTCTTGACGCATGACATAATTTTCTGTGCCATCAAAAATTTACTTGACACATGACATCATTTTCTATGCCACAAAAAATCCCCTTTATGCATGACATCATCCTCCTCATGCATGAAATTTGACTGAGTTTCCAAAAGTCTTCCTAAAAAAGTGACCTCGTTTTCTGTGTCATACGAAAACATCTTGACTCTTTCGTTGTACATCAACATTTCCATTCCCGTCACTTGTCAACATTTTCCTTCTTGTCGCATGCTAGTATTTCCATTCCTATGATGGGTCAAAATTTTGATTATTTCCTTGGTTTTTGTGTTGCACGACAATAATCCTCGTTGACGTGTGCCTATAATCATCATTTTCATGCATCATCATTTTTCTTCCTATCGCACATCTCGCATATTTCTTCCCCGTCACACGTCGGCATTTCCCTTCTGTCATGTGTGAGCATTTTGCTTCCTATCATGCATTAGCATTTTTATTATTGCCTTGGTTTCCATGTCACATAACAACAATCGTCACTATCATCTCGTCAACGTTTTTGTTATTATTTGGTTTCCATGTCGTGCATCGAAACCCTCATCGTCACACACCTCGAGCCTTCTTAATTCCTGAAAAATCACTTTCCCGTGACAAAAATCATTTTTGGTGTCAAGAATTTTTTGTGTTCATTTAGAGTTGATTTTCTATCACGTATCAACTAAAACCTTCCCGACATGTGTTAACTAGTTTGTTGTCACGCATAAGCAATTAGTAGTTTGAGGCACGAACTTTTTTTCACCATTTTGGGAGAAATTATCAATAGAAGTAGGTCATATAATATATGAATATTTCTTAAAAAGGTCTAATAAATCCAATGAGCATACATAGAAATCATGAAAATAAATTATTCATCATCATTTACCAAAATTTTGACTTTTGCATCCAGGTGCGTGCCAATAAATTGAGTGATAGGAAGAATTTATGATCACCAAGAACTAACAAATCATATGAGTCATGAAGAGAATTAAATATAATTTCATTTTAGATTTTTAGGCTCCCAAATATTCACGAGGTTTCTAAAGAACTTGGATCAAGATGATTATCTTTTCTATCACTTGCATTTCCCAATCTTTGTGTTAGTTTTAATGCATTGTGGGTGGAGGCTATGGATCATACTAGTGTGGATTGTACCAAGGTTCATTGTGCACCGAGTTTGGGTCTGATTTGCAAAAGAGGTAGTGTTTTGTGGGAAATGCGGAAAAATTTCTTCCATGCCACACAAGTTCAACCGCACATCGGGCTTCAAAATATGAAATCGCCGCACAACAAAGGAATTGGTTAAAGTGGAAAAAATTGTCCTAGGTGATCTGTGGGATAGTTGGTACATCGGTATGTGGGGGATGCAAAAAGGTGAAATCACCATAGGCAAGTGGGATGCGGAAAAAAAGGAGGTCAACTACCCCGATGACCTAGTCAACGGTGGGATAATTGGGACAGGAAATCCCAAATTCGGAGATGCGGAGAAAGGAGGCCCAAACCTTTTGAGTATGCATGGGACATGAGTTCCCTAAAAACAAAAAATAGCTGCAATATAAAGGAAAAGTTGATGCCCAACCCCAAACTTCAAACAGTCATAACTTTTGACCCAGAGCTCCTTTTTTCACAAAATTTGACTTTCAAGAAGCAGGCACGACGTCATCTATGCCATAGAAAATTATGGATCTTTGATAATTATAGGTATATGAAAATAAATGAAACATCTCCAACTTTGATAAATTAAATGAATAGTCTTGTGAAATGTAAGAAATGCAGTAAACCCAAAACAACTACCTACACTTAAAATGCCTTATCTTTTGCAATTCTCAATGAAAGTGCACAAAATTAGTACTGTTGGAATCTTGGTTCTGAGACCGAATCATGTCAATTAAAAATTTAGAATTGGATGAATAATTTATAGGTATTTCTCTGAAAACGTTCCCAATTCAAAACAATGTTTTAATTGGTAGTTGGGACGCATTCAACGAAGCATGGGAAAACATTTCTCACTGCTGTAAGGTATGGGGTGGTATGGGGGGCCTTTTGCAAGAAAAATAAGATCATTTAAATTCATTTACTACCTCTTGTAGGTGGTTGAAAGATGGATTTTGGGATTTTAATTATCTCTCTCTCTCTCCTCTCGAAATTATATAAATTAGAGTGTTGGGCTTATTGTAAAAGAGAGATAATATTGTGTAGAAAAACTCGTATTTTTTTAAGCCAATGTGTTGTAGGCCCTTGTAGTGGACTCATTGCATGGAGATCCAGGCCCTTATTTTGTAATAGATTGAACTGTGCGTATCAATGAAGTAATAAATATGAGTTTGTGGATGTCTCTTCCCGTGTTGTGTTTGTTTACATTTTTCTTGCCTCTTCAACATTATACAAATATATTGTGTCTATTTGATTATATTGTAGGGATCCATTATCATCGTGTATGTATGAAATATTGTTGTGAATGTATTTTCTAGATTGTGGAGAAGCTGTTATCATGCCTTCTAGAATACACTTTGCTTCACATTTCACACATTGGAAGACTGTTCTCACACCCTCCTTTTCTAGTGTATCACCGCTTTAGTGTAGGCTTGGTTTTCACACACTCTCTCTCCCTCATCCCTTGGAAAGTTATATTAGGACATGATAGTTTTTCCTGCATTAGAGTAGATTGTGGCAAGTAGTTTAGGAGCAAGAACCATCTTTCTCTGGAGGTCTATCTTAAGTAGTAAGTCCCAAGACTTGGAGACAGTACGCATGTTATCCAGTCACACCATGAGCTCAAGCACACACACTTGTGCAAACCTAAGGGTGTTGTGATTTAGTGATAACACTTAATATGTGTATGGAAATTTCTCCACCCTTATATTAGATTAATATGAACCCTTAGATTTAGGTTTTCCTTAAAATCCCTAAAAATCCTTAAGTTATCTTCTTATTCATTTATTTTCCCTAATTTGTTCATTTTTTTATTTTTTTTTGTAGGTTGAACGAGTTTGGAAGCCATGAAAAATTGTGGGAAAAACATGAGGTTTTCCTTTCATTCAAGATTTGCAAATGGGAGGAGACTTCCTCCATTTTACTCTCCATTCTAGTTTAGTTGTTCTTATGTTTTGTATTGTAAAGTTATCTATTTGTTTTGTTGTAGAGATACCACCAAATCTGGTTTTGGGTATTTGTTTGTTCACGTTTCTTTGATTTCATCGTTTGGGTGAAACCATTTGGTTGATATAAGGTGTATATACACTCATATACATGCGTCTATGTATGTATATACATGTGTGTATGTGTGTGTGTATGTATGTATGTATTTAGGTTAGATCCACATTATGTTTATATATAATTCATTTAAACTACTAGTTTTAATTGAAAACATGTTTCTTTGAAAAAGAGATTCACGCACAGGTGACCGGTGTTGGTTGCTTAACTGGTCGCGGTTCTCAATATGCTACCTACACCGGTTAATGTGAATTTGGCACATTTTATTTAAAAATATACAAATGTATATATATATATATATATATATATATATATATATATATATATATATATATATATCTTCAAATATATACATTAGTATACATTTTTAGAATGGTTTACACATGTTGTAATCTTTGTTTATGTTTTCTAAGAAATAGTCATGCAAACAAGTGAAAAGTTGGATTTATATGAAATTGTATATAAGTTAAAGAGATCGATGCCATTTTCTGTTCTACCAATCTGTTGGTTGGCCAGCCGGCTTCGATTACTGTGGAAAACAATTTGTTTAAATATATATATATATATATAAATGTATATCAAACAATATAAATATTTATATATATATATCATTCCAGTTTATTACATACTAGTTTTTAATTGAATATTCTAATGAAAATAAATAACTTCTTTCTATTTTAAAAATAACTACAAGTAGAAATTTTCCCTTTGTAACATTGTTTAAAATTTGAGTACGAGCTTCATTTCAACCCCAATGTATCTAATTTTAAGAAGAGAGTAATAAATCTAACCATTTACTAAGTATAAGTTTCTTTCCTCTACGCAAATAAGAATGATAAATATTCCAAGGAAAAAATATATACTTCCATGTATTTTCAATGCAAGAGAACCATTTTCAAAATGAAGGCACAAAGCAAACTTTTAATTCATTTCCAAATTTGAAAGGAACTATATTTCCACTAAATACAACTTACAAAAATTCTTCTTTCAACCATTACAATACATGATTTGATAAATATATTTTACAAGAACTCTCTTTAAAATACAAGTATATACAAGCCTTCCACTCAAAAGTGGAAACAACATGATGAAATTTACAAAAAATAAACTTTATCATTCTTGGTCTTCAATAGAATAAATCTATGCAACACACCAAATTTAAGCTCCTTTTTTCTTCATCTCCAAATCACAATAATAAGGAAATGAACATAAGCAACACCCACATCCCAAACTTTATTCTAATGAGAAGGAGAAGCTATCATTCTCATTGTGTAGTTCCCACTTCTCTTTGACACTTACTATCTTTTGATTTCAATTACTATTGACTATCGACATGGATATTATTGTATCATTTTTCTTAGTATGATGTTGACGATAGAGATACTTTGAATATTGAGGATTTTGATTCATAGTATGATTTGAGTCGAATCTTAGAGAGACATTTTATATTGATGATGACTGTTGTTGACATATATATATTATTGAGATTCGACATTCTCTTCATGTTGAGTAGGAATTAGCATAGTTGAACTTGGATAATTTAAATATAGAATCGAGATGTTTTTGAAATTTAAAATGATAGCATTGTTAGGCTAGATGATGATTTAATTTATATATGGATGATTATTGATTTGTATGCATATATTTTATCTTGTATGTTTTTCTTACGACCACGAGGCCAAAGGAGGTATTGTGTGATTTTGCAGGAAATTATATCACAAAAATCAAAGGGGATTAGAGACCAACCACAATAGAATACTCGATGGATACAACAACAAGATCACCATGGAAGCTTGTGTAATGTTGTTATTTTGTTATTTTTTTTAGGGGTCCCCAGGGGGATGACCTCAATTGGGTACCAGGGTTTGTGTGTAATTATTTTATCTTCTTTTATTTAATTTTGGAGTATGTGATTTAATTTGTGATGTAATTCCTTTTATCTTTATTGATTAAGTGTCCTAATTAAGTGAATTAATCATATTATTAAGCTTATAATTGATGTGAAAAAAAGTAGTTATCTATTAGAGTAGTTGGTTCTTTGCTCTATGTATTTTTAAGCTGAGTGTAAGTAACTTTGAGTGTTGTACACTCTATTTTACCTTAAATTTCGGATTTGGGCATAAGGACCATTTTTGAGGCTTGTGGGACAAGCTAAACTTGTCCCACACCTCTTAATTTCTTATAACAACCATACCTATGGATTGGGGTCAAAAATAGACCCCATTAAGTGTTTTGTAAGACAAAAGTGGCATTTAGTGCACTTTTCTTACATGGGTTTTAAATTTTCCTTAGGGGGTGTGGGTTGGGATTTGTGTGCATAAGAGGTTTTCATTCCTCTCAACCACCAAATTATTGTGCATTGGGGTTGAGGTTTGACTTTTTATGTGGAGTTGAGGATAATTTATGTGGCATCCTACATGGAGCCACCTCACCCTCCTCTCCTTTTTATTCAAGTTCTTTTTTGTTTGGGGTTACTTCATTTCTTTTGTATTTTTTTTTGAGTTGGAGGATTTTAGAGTGCTTGTGGATTTTGTTTGAGTTTGCTGGTGTTAGATTGGGATTGAAGGAGCTTGGTGTGTGACTCTTGGATCAAGATCTACCATGGAAAGGTAGGAGCTATACCCTTGTTTTATTATTTTCTTTTACTTGTGTATATGTGTATGTTATTGAGTGTTTTGGTATGCTTGTTGGGTTCTTGGGTAGATTGCCTAAGTATGGTGTAGGAGAAGGCTATGGGGATCTTATATGTAGGGAGGCATAAGAGTTTATTTCATGTTTTTGAGGAGTTGGGTTGGGTTCCCCACCTTGGACAAGAAAATGCTTGCATTTCTTACTTGTTTTTTTTTATGAGGGAGACATAAGAGATTGTAGGGAGGCATAAGATAATGTGGGAGGCATAAGAGGATATTGAGGGAGGCATAAGAGTTGTGTAGGGGTTTTGAGATGTATATTGGAGGGTTTTAAGGTGGGCACCTAATCCCATTGGGAGGCATAAGTGATCTCCCCATAGATCCTTACTCCATTGGCTTGCATTTCAAGCCTTGTGTATTTTGTAAAGTTGTATTATTGTGTTCATTTTCTTGTGATTGAATGTTCTTGAAATGGTTGTGAAAATTTTTGTTGTGTTGTGGAAGCATTGTATAGTTTCCATGTGTTGGATCCATCCCTTATTGCATTGTGGTTGGGGCTCGGGGCCAATGAGGAGGATTGCTTTCTTCTCCTCATTGGAGTTTTGGTTGGGTGGAGAGTGTTGCCTCTCCCCCATTTTTTGTTGTTGTGATCAAGTGAAGAAATGATGGAGCTCTTGTTGGAGATTTGAGGACTTGGAGCACTTGTAGAAGACTAAGAAATCCTTCATTATAGCTACCTTTTCTTGTAAATTTCCCACTTAAGGTGGAAGATTTATAGTATTGTATTTGAAAGAAAAGTTGTATTGAATATTTTGTTATTAAGTTGTAATGCATTGTTGGAAAGAGAAACAATTTTAGTGAAACAAGTTTTGATATAATGGAAATGTGATTGAAAAAGAAAACAACTTTGTTCTCATTTTAGTTGGTTTATTGTTCTTCTTTAGGTGTGTTGTTCTTATTCTTCAAAACTATTGGAAAATCTTGTTGAAAGTTTCTTGTGGGAATGTTTGAAAACTTGTATGTTGCAAAGGAAAGAAATATTAATTCTATTGTATTATTTGAAAGGCATATGATGGCAAGATAGACTATATTTGTTCATTTTCTTGTATTGGTTGAAAGAGTCAAACTTTATATGTGTAGATGGAAAAAACTTAAATTTTAATTGTCATTTACTTGGTCAATAAAATAGATTAATTCCTAAATCTAGTGGAGTAAAGAAATTGCTTGATTACCACTTAGACCATAGCCTTATTGGAGTATGTAAATTTATTATTAAGTTATTATAAATTTATATATAAACCCAATGTAAATTAATGTAACAACAAGTGGAATTTGGATTGATTTTAAACCTCTTATCAAAATACTATCAAATTTTAAAAGAAATTTTAAGTGTAAAATTAAGATTAGTTAATAATATAAATATCATTACTCTCTTTAATAGTATTGGTATTAAGATATTATCATATTGATATTAATAATAATAATTTAATATAATATTTATTTATAAATATTCAATATTTATATATATTTAATTTTATATATATATATATATATATATATATATATATATATATATTAATAATTGTTAAATAAACAAAAATATATTAAACAAAAAAATTAAAATTTGTTAAATCCGAATGGTTTCATGAAACTTTATTTGAAATGGTTGGGGAAGGATTTCCAACCCCCATCCCCTACCCCATTAATAAATGGGATGGGGTAATTCGATGACCCTCCCCCAACCCCAAATATAATTATCAAACAATAAACCCCCACATTGCAAGTTTACATACGCAGCTCGGTCCCCCTCTATGAAATTTATGGATATGGGAAAATCTTCTCATCTAGAATTTTTTATATATATATATATATATATATATATATATATATATAACCTATATATATATATGATATATATAAATTTGTTTACACACACAATACACACATGTCTTGATAATGAAGTCTAGACAGGAAGATTTTACCCACCGACCCCACATTTCTGGGAGCCCATGTACTTTGCACAAATGTTGATGATGTAAAGTGTATGAGAATATGCGTTTATCCATTGTTTAATATCCGCCACCATATAACCATACGTAAGGGATCCCATATTATATATATATATATATTATATATATATATATATATATATATATATATATATATATATATATATTTATATATATATATATATATATATATATATATATATATATATATATATATATATATATATATATATATATATATATATATGTATATATGTGTATATATATATTCTTTTACCCAAGTAAATACATATACCATTTTAACCATTTCACTAAAATGGGGAAAAACCCATATGCCCATTTGGGAAATATTAAAATAATGAGATAAACAAAATAAATAAATACATTGGAACCTTAGAAGAGGGTGTAAATAGAACAAGGAAGGAATGGAAGAATGTGCATCCTTCCATGAGCTTTGAGGTTTCCTCTCATGGCTTCCTCCTCCTCCTCCACCAATCTACAAAAACAAAAAAAGAAACAATAAGTCAAAACAAAAGAGAAAAGATCCTTTCATAAGCATGCTTAGGGTTAGTTGAATCCCTAGATCTAAGGGCCCCAAATGAATCCATCCAATGGATGAGATTCATCCCTACAAAAATTAGGTGGGAAGTGGGTGAGAGAAATTCAAATTTAATTTGCATGGGTAGACATTATTTTGGGGCCACTCTAGTATGTGTAGGGGTGTTATTATTTTCTAACCCAAGTGTCTTTTAGAGACCTTTTTACTTAATGCAACTTTGACCCCTTTGTGGGTATTATAGAACTTTATTATTTAATTAAATAGACCACAATACCCTTGAGATTAACTAACCAAATTTAATTAAGGTGAAATTAAATTGTATTAAAGTAAATTATAGGGAAGCCTAAGTCTTGATTTAGACTAACTAATTTTATTATAAGTTATTGAGAGATTTTATTATTTTTTTAAAGGGGGATCTAAAGGAAAATTAATAATGTTAATTTAATGTAATTTTAGACATGAGAATGTGATGACCATAAATTCAAATCTAATTTTTATTGTGAGTGTGTTTAAAAAAAAATTATTCCATAATTTTTTCTAGTTGACCTAGGTTTGTTCTTGGGTTTCGTGTGGGAAATTTTGTGGGCATTACACTTGGTATCAGAGCCATGGGTTCAAATCTTGGACCCTTGGGCACACTTGAAAACATGAGACATGAACATTAAACTAGCTAACTCTAAAACCTAGAAAACAACATTATATGATATTTATAATATAGCAAACTTAGAAAACTGAAATAAAACCTAGAATGATGAACTAACTCTCACCTTGGTTTGTATACGCAGGAGGCATGGACCAGACTGAGGGTTCTTGCATGTAGATCTAGACTTTCCACCTCCAGATCAGGTTGTAGCAGCCATTTTACCTCAGATATTATAGACGCTTCAGACATTAATGTTGTATATATGGAGGATCCTTAGGAGGATGACCTTGCTCAAATAGGATAGAGAGCCATCAGTTGAGGCTCGTGCATCTCCTCGACACAACAATGAGCATAGGGAAGAGAACTCCTGCATGGAGTTAGTTAGAGTGGAGTCACCTCAGAGGGGACATGGAGATAGGATTTCAGACACAGAGATAGATCTCTGGAGCCCTAGGCCAAGGGAGGAGCATGTAGAGAGACCTAGGGGTCGAAATTCATTAGCTATAGATCATATCAGGAGATCTTGAAGCTACACCCATCTCATTATTTTGGAGATATAGGTGGTTTTCTAGGAAGAGGCTTGGTTAGTGAGCTTGAGTGGGTGCTTCAAGATTTTCCCATGTACTAGCAACATAAAATCTCATGTTGTGATTCATCTTTTAAGGGATGGAGCAGGTGTCTGGTGGAGGACTGAGGAGTAGAAGCTCCATGTAGACTCGAGACAGTTACCTAGAGCTCTTCGAGGAGTGGTTCAGGAGAAGATACTTATCCAGGAGGTTTATTCAATAGAGGATAGATGAGTTCCATGACTTGTCAGGCATCCATGACTATGTAGTAGAGTACGAGAGTCAATTTTTGGACCTACTTCAGTATGTCGACTATATGCAGATGAGTAGGTCAGGATTCACAGGTTCATCAGGGGCCTAAATTTGGATTTGGGAGGTGTAGTGTGCATTCATTTCCCATAGACCTTAGCTAGAGGCCATTGAGAAGGCCTACATTGCAGAAGAGACTAGGGGAAGACTCAATAGGCTAGGGATAGAGTGCGAGCCGAATCCAGTAGATGTAGGATAACAGGTCGAGGGGTTCCTCCTCCTTGTGGTAGACATGGTTCTACATAGTCTTCATTCAAGCCACCACAATAGCATCCACCTCGAAGAGCAAAAGTAAAATCATCCACCATTCAAACCTCCACAGAGATTTGATGCTCAGAGGGGACGGAGTATGGGGCCTCCCTCAAGGGTCCCATTAGGACACAGGGTGAGAGCTCGGTCGGTAAAAGAGATCTCATCATCATGACCTCAGTAGTCCATAATGGATCATTAATCCATGACATACCTAGAGTATCAGATGAAGCCACATCTCATTGGAGAGGACCAGGAAGTTGTTATGGATGTGGTGTTCTTGGACATCATTGAGAGAGTTCCCACAAAACCCTAGTAACAAGGGTAAGGCACAAATTTCAGAGCCTATAGTTGGCGACATGGGATGTAGCCATTGATCTATGTAGTGGTTGAGAACCACTAGAGTATGAAGCATCAGAAACTATGATAGAGACTACATGTAACATTGGTGGTATTCCTACCTCTATAATTTTGTTTGATTCTGGTTCATTTGATTCTTTTATTGCACCATCTTTAGTAGAGCATTGCAGGCTAGTGGCAGTTAGACATGGCCTTAGTTGGGATGTCGAGATGGCTTCTAGAGCCAAAATATCTATAGACTCCTTAGTTAAGGAGTGTGTAGTGGATTTGGGACCCTTCACCACTACCTTGGATCTTCGTATCCTTCCATTGGGTTCATATGGAGTCATCTTGGGCATGGATTGGTTATCTACACACAGAGCTAGAGTGGATTGTTACCATAAGACTATATCATGTACAGATGATTTGGGAGTTGAGTCAGTGATAGCTGAGTTAGGAGACCCATTTCTATCCGCACTATTTCCACTATGTAGCTTAAGCGGTGTGCACGATGTGGGTGTCAGTTGTACACTATTAATGTTAGTGATAGGTCAAAGGATGGGGCTAGTGGACCTTCACTTGATGATCACCCCATCTTGCAGAGTTTTTTGATGTGTTTCCTAGTGAGTTTTGGGGATGCCTCCCCATGTGAGATAGACTTCCACATTGACTTGGTTCTAGGAGTAGAACCTATCTCATGTGCTCCTTATAGGATGACCACACTTGAGCTTTGTGAGCTCAAGTTGCAGCTTGAGGGCCTTCTTGAGAAATTCCTAATCCATCCTAGTGTATCCCCTTGGGGTGCACCAATGATTTTTTTAAGAAGAAGGATGGATCCTTGCGGTTGTGTGTGGACTACGGAAGTTGAACAAAGTAACGATCAAGAATCATTACCCCCTTCCTCACATTGATGATTTGTTTGATCAAATGAAGGGGGCCACAATATTTTCTAAGATTGATCTTAAGTCCGATACCATCAGTTGAGGATTACAGAGGTAGATATCCACAAGTCATCTTTCCGCACGAGATATGGGCACTATGAGTTCACAATTGTGCCCTTTGGTTTGACGAATGCCCCATGCAGTGTTCATGAGCTTGATGAATGGGTGTTTAGGAAATTTTTGGATCACTTCATGCTCATATTCCTTGATGACATTCTAATATACTCATGTATGCGTGTGAGGAGCATGAGGAGCACCTTTGTCAGGTTCTATAGTGTCTTCGTGAGAAACAACTTTACGGGAACCTGGAGAAGTGTGCATTCTTTCAGTCTTAGGTGTATAATTTGGGTCACATCATTTTCGGGAAGGTATCACATCGATCCTTCTAATATTAGAGCCATTATGGATTGGCCAACACCTACTAGTGTGACCGAGGTGCGGTTTCATGGGTTTGGTAGGATACTACTAGAGATTTGTTTAAGGACTTTTTCAAGTTACACACCCCATCACTTCCCTTCAATGGAAAGGGAAGAAGTTTGTATGGTCAGATAGATGTGAGAATGCCTTTAGGAAATTAAAGGAATAACTCACAACAATGCCCATTCTTGTAGTGTTAGACCCTCAGGGTGAGTTCTTCATTTGCACAAATGCTTCTTTGGCAGGACTAGGAGGTGTGTTGATGCAGGAGGGCCGAGTGGTTTCTTTTGAGTCTCAAAACTCAAGGATTATGAGCTCAATTATCTTGACTCATGACCTTGAGCTTGCAGCAGTTTTGCATGCCTTGGTGTGGTGGAGACATTTCCTTCTTGGCCGAGATTTACACTTAGGACTGATCACTTGAGTCTTCCACCTCTTCACGCAGACCCAATCTCAATGCTCATCAATGGCGTTGATGGAGTTTCTTTGTGAGTATGACATGGAGATAGAGCATGTGAAGGGGAAGGAGAATGTGGTTGTAGATGCCCTGAGTAGGTGGAGACATGTGGTTATGGCTACTTTAGTGGGTACAGATTTGTGAGTAGGATTTTGTAGTAGCTTCCTCATGACAACTTCTACCTTGCATAGAGATCAAAGATTGAGTCTCAGAGGCCCCTTGAGGGAGATTTGATGGATTTTCATTAGAGACAGATGGTCTTCTTAGGAAAGGGTTAGATATATGTTCCTAGAGATGGAGGCTTGAGACAGGATATTTTGATAGAGGCTCATCATGCACCTTATTCATCCCATCCCGGGTGAAGAAGATGCACGCCACCTTGAGACAGTTATACCATTGGAGGGGACTACAGAGAGACGTAGCTTAATTTGTGTCATGTTTTTAGAGTGTCATAGAAGGTGAAGGTTAAGCATCAACACCTAGCTTGGCCTTCTCTTCCCTCACACTATACTGGAGTGGAAATGGGACACCATTTCCATGGATTTCATAGTTGGGTTACCAATGTTGAGATACCACCATGACGCCATCATGGTCATGGTGGATAAATTGATGAAAGTGGCTCACTTTTCTCCGGTGAAGACCACCTACATAGCTAGTGCAAGTGTACATGAGTATACCTTGATGAGATTGTTATATTACATGGGATTCCATAGGAAGATCATTTGCGACCATGATCCCTTATACACTTCTCACTTCTTGACTACCATGCAATATGCTCTTAGGATGAAGATCAACTTTAGTATAACTTATCACCCTGAAGATAGATGGATAGATAGAGTGGGTGAATCAAATCTTGGAGGACATGCTTAAGATGTATGTCATGGACCATCATTCAAGGTGGGAGGAGTACTTGTATTTGGTGGAGTTTTCCTACAATAATAGTTTTCAAAGTTCGATAGGCATGGCTCCTTTTCAAGAACTATATGGTAGAGAGTGCAAGACACCGAGTTGGGATAGGTTAGAGGACATGGTTTCTCTTGGGAGCTTTACTACAGGATATGGAGCAGCAAGTTGTTATGATCAGGAAGAGATTACAGGAGGCTCAAGATAGGTGAAGAAGTATGTGGATCAACATAGGACAAATCATAGTTTTGAGGTGGGCATGAAGGTGTTTCTTCATGTCAGCCTCATAAGAGCCCTATCCATTACAAAAAGGCTCTAAGCTTGCTCCTAGATTTTGGGTCCCTTTGAGATCTTGGAGCGTATCGGTCCTTTTGGCCTATCATCTAGCATTTCCACCTAGCTTGTCTCACATCCATGATGTATTTCATGTTTATGTACTTAGGAGGTACATTGCAGATCCTTCTCATGTATTAGATTGGACCTCATTGTAGGTGCAGGATCAGGGGTAGGTGATGGTGGAGCCCATCCATATTTTAGAGCACATGACCTGGGCCTTCGAGGAGAGAGATTGATTAGGTACAAGTCTATGGGATATGTATGATGAGACTGCTTTGCTACATGGGAGGATGCTACATTGCTACAAGTCTAGTTTCCACACCTATTTCAGTGACTTCCAGGAGGAATTCAAGTCTAAGGGGAGGGGATGTAGTGCCCACTTCTCTTTAACACTTATTATATTTTGATTTCGATTATTTTTACTATAGACATGGATATTATTGTATCATTTTGGCTTTAGCATGATGTTAGATGATATAGATACTTTGACTATTAATGGATTTCGATTCATAGTATGATTTTTGTGGATTCTTAGAGAGACATTTTATATTGATGATGATGTGTTGTTGACATATATATATTTTTCAACATTCTCATCATATTGAGTAGGATTTAGCAGTTGAACTAATCTTGTGATCTTATTGGTATTGATGAAATATAGAATTGAGATGTTTGGAATTTTAAAATAATAACATTGTTAGTCTAGATGATGATTTAATTTATATATGGATGATTATTGATTTGTATGTGTATATTTTATCTTGGATGTTTTGATACGGCCACGAGGCCAAAGGAGGTATTGTGTGATTTTGTAGGTAATTATATCACAACAATCAAAGGGGATTGAGACCAACCACAATGGAATACTGATGGATACAACAATGGTCACCATGGAAACTTGTGTAATGTTGTTGTTTTGTTATTTTTTTTAGGGGGTCCCGTGGGGGATGACCTCCAATTATGACCAAGGGTTGTGTGTAATTCTTTTCTTTCTTTTATTTAATTTTGGAGTATGTGATTTTAATTGTGATGTAATTCCTTTTATCATTATTGATTAATGTGTCTAATTAAGTGAATTAATCATGTTATTAAGCTAATTATGGATGTGAAAAAATAAGTCATTTATTAGATTAGTTGGTTCTTTGGTCTATGTGTTTTTAGTTGAGTGTAAGTAACTTTGAGTGTTGTACACTCTACCTTACCTTGGAATTTCGGATTTGGGCTTAAGGGCCATTTTTGGAGGCTTGTGGGACAAGCTAAACTTGTCCCACACCTCTTAATTTCTTATACCAACCCTACCTATGGATTGGGGGTCAAAAATAGACCCCATTAAGTGTTTTGTAAGACAAAAAGTGGCATTCATTGCACTTTTCTTACATGGGTTTTAAATTTTTCCTTAGGGGTGTGGGTTGGGATTGTGTGTGTAAGAGGTTTGTCATTCCTCTCAACCACCAATTTATTGTGCATTGGGGTTGAGGTTTGACTTGTGATGTGGATTTGAGGATAAGTGATGTGGCATCCTACATGGAGCCACCTCACCTCCTCTCTCCCTTTTCTATTTATTCAAGTTCTTTTGTTTGTTTGGGGTTACTTCATTTCTTTTTGTGCTCTTGTATTTTTGGAGTTGGAGGATTTTGGAGTGCTTGTGGATTTTGTTGAGCTTGTTGGTGATAGATTGGGCTTGAAGGAGCTTGGTGTGTGACTCTTGGATCAAGCTCTACCATGGAAAGGTAGGAGCTACACCCTTGTTTAATTGTTTTCTTTTACTTGTGTATATGTGTATGTTATTGAGTGTTTTGGTATGCTTGTTGGGTTCTTGGGTAGATTTCCTAAGTATGGTGTAGGAGAAGGCTATGGGGATCTTATATGTAGGGAGGCATAAGAGTTTATTTCATGTTTTGGAGGGAGTTGGGTTGGGTGCCCCACCTTGGACAAGAAAATACTTGCATTTCTTACTTTTTTTTTTTGAGGGAGACATAAGAGATTGTAGGAGGTATAAGAGAATGTGGGAGGCATAAGAGGATCTTGAGGAGGCATAAGAGTTGTGTAGGGGTTTTGAGATGTATATTTGGAGGGTTTTAAGGTGGGCACCTAATCCCATTGGGAGGCATAAGTGATCTCCCCATAGATCCTTACTCCATTGGCTTGCATTTCAAGCCTTGTGTATTTTGTAAAGTGTGTATTATTGTGTTCATTTTCTTGTGATTGAATGTGCTTAAATGGTTGTGAAAATTTTTTTTGTGTTGTGAAGCATTGTATAGTTTCCATGTGTTGGATCCATCCCTTATTGCATTGTGGTTGGGGCTCAGGGGGCCAATGAGGAGGATTGTTTCTTCTCCTCATTGGAGTTTTGGTTGGTGAAGAGTGTTTCTCTCCCCATTTTTTGTTGTGATCAAGTGAAGAAATGATGGAGCTCTTTTTGGAGATTTGGGACTTGGAGCATTTGTAGAAAACTAAGAAATCCTTCATTATAGATACCCTTTTGTAAATTCCCACTTAAGGTGGAAGACTTATAGTATTGTATTTGAAAGAAAAGTTGTATTGAATATTTTGTTATTAAGTTGTAATGCATTGTTGGAAAGAGAAATAATTTTAGTGAAACAAGTTTTGATATAATGGAAATGTGATTGAAAAGAAAACAACTTTGTTCTCATTTAGTTGGTTTATGTTCTTCTTTAGGTGTGTTGTTCTTATTTCAAAACTATTGGAAAAATCTTGTTGAAAGTTTCTTGTGGGAATGTTTGAAACTTGTATGTTGCAAAGGAAATAAATATTAATTCCTATTGTATTATTTGAAAGGCATATGATGGCAAGATAAACTATATTTTTTCATTTTCTTGTATTGGTTGAAAGAGATTCAAACTTTATATGTATAGATGGAAAGAACTTAAATTTTAATTTTCATTTACTTGGTCAATAAAATAGATTAATTCCTAAATCTAGTGGAGTAAAGAAATTGCTTGTTTACCACTTATACCATAGCCTTATTGGAGTATGTAAATTCATTATTAAGTTATTATAAATTTACTTATAAACCCAATGTAAATTAATGTAACAAGTGGAGTTTCGCTTGATTTTAGACATCTTATCAAAATACTATCAACTTTTAAAAGAGATTTTAAGTGCAAGATTTAAAGTATTTAATAATATATATATATATATATATATATATATATATATATAGTCTTTTAATAGTATTGGTATTAATTATCATATACATCATTAATATTAATAATACATTTTAATATAATAAAATTTGTTTATAAATATTCAATATTTATATACATATATAATTTATGTGTGTGTGTGTGTCTATATACATAATAAACATTAACCAACTTATAATGTAAATTAAACAAAAATATCAAAATTTGTTAAAGTCGTATAGCCTTTACTCTTATATTTGTGTGGGGAAAATGGTTGGGGGAGGGTCACTGACTTCACCCCCACCCCATTAACAAATTGGATGGGGGGTGGGATCGGCGACCCTTCCCCCAATCCCAAATATACCAAACAATAAACCCCACAACCATGGCACATGAGCATTGAGCCATTGATCGTACCCACCATAAAATTAAGGGACTATGTAAAATCTTCTCATGTAGACTTTGTCATTTAATATATAAATATATATAAACATATATTTATATATAAATAATCATATGTATTTTTTTTGTATGATTTCGGGTTCTATTAAAATAAAATTTTAATTATACAAAACACATACATATACATATACACACTACACACACACACACACACACACACACACACACACACACACACATATATATCTACATGTATATATATCCATTTACCCAAGTAAACACACATACCATTTTAACCATTTTACTAAAATGGAGCAAAACTCTTATGCCCATTTGATCAAATACTAAAATAATGAGATAAAAAAACATTGGAACCTTAGAAGATGGTGTAAATAGAACAAGGAATGGAAGGATGTGCATCCTTCTATGAGATTGAGGTTTCCTCTCATGGCTTCCACCACCTCCTCCACCAATATAAAAAAAAAAAAGAGAAACAATAAGCCAAAACAAAAGAGAAAAGAGTTTTTCATAAGCATGTTTAGGGTTAGTTGAATCCCTAAATCTAAGGGCCCTAAATGAATTCATCCAATGGATGAGATTCATCCCTACAAAAAGTAGGTTGGAAGAGGGTGAGAGAAATTCAAATTTATTTTGCATGGGTAGAAATTATTTGGGGGCCACTCTAATTTATGTAATTTCTAACCCAAGTGCCTTTACAGACCTTTTTACTTAATGTAAATTTGACCCCTTTATGGGTATTATAGAACTTTATTATTTAATTCAATATACCACATAACCTTGACATTAACTAACCAAGTTTAATGAAGGTGAAATTAGTTTTTATTAAAGTAAATCATAGGGAAGCCTAAGCCTTGCTTTAGACTAACTAACTTATTATAAGGTTTTCAGATATTTTATTATTTATATTAAAGGGGATCAAGAGGGAAATTAATAATGTTATTTTAATTTAATTTTAGAAATGAGAATGTGACCATAGTAAATTTTTTGACATGAGTATATTTAAAAAAATTATTCCATAATTTTTCTAGTTGACCTAGGTTTGTTCTTGGGTTTTGTGCGAACAAATTTGTGGGCATTACACATTGCCTCATGAGCCCCAAAAATGAATCAGTACGATATATTAAGCAACCATGAAAACTTTCGGAAAGGATTCAATAGTACATACACCCATACAAACAAAACTTGCAACGTAATTAGTAAAATGACATCAACATACAATTTTCCCAAGCACAAAGGCTCAAAATCTAAGCCAAGGAGAAGGAAAATATGGGAAATCCCTTATTCCTCCCAATGGCTTAATTTTTCACCTTAAACACCTCCAAAACTTCCTCCACATAATAAATACCAAAATCTTATCCATCCCTCAATTTCTTATCACTCACTCAATCTCTTATCACTCTCTCAAATGAAACGTACAAGAATAAAAAGAAATGTTTCTTATTATCACAAGGTGAGACACCCACCTAACATCCCTCCAAATGCATCTGTAAAAATCTTATCCCTCCCTCAAAATATCCCCATTTTCCTTCTCCCACACCATCCTTAAGGTCATACTACCCCAAATCCAAAACAACACAACATTCATTCATTTTACAAGCAATCACACAACAAATAAGATAAAATGCAAGGGTATAAACCCTACCTTGCCATTGCAAGAATCTTAAATCCACAAGAAACAAGCTCCAAGATTTTCCAAGTCCAATCCAAATCCAAAACAAGCTCCCAAGCTCCAAAACAAGAACTCAAGCAAAGATCCTCCAAAAATGCAAGTGTGCAACCAAACCAAGTAACCTCCAAAACTCCAAAATAACTCACATAAATAAAAAATGAGGAGAGGGTGGTGATGTGGCTCCATGTAGGATGCCACATCAATTCTCCTCCAATCCACTTCACCAAGTCAAACACCAAGCCCAAGACTCATAAATGGGTGGGTGAGGATATGACAAGTTTCCTTCCACACACAAACCACTACTCCATACTTCTAAGGACAAAATTAAAGGAGTTTGTAAGAAAGTGCAATTAACTAAAATTAAACTCTCACCTCATAGGTATGGTTGGTGGGTGAGTTTAAGAGGTATGTGACAAACTTAACTTGTCCCACAAGCCTCTAAAAGTGGTTGAAGCTCCAAAGCCAAAATTCAAGATTTGAAAATTGAGGTTGAGTCAACAACTCCAAAAATAATAAGATCCATCTACAATCAAGAAAATAAAAAGGACTATCAACCACATTAAATTCCCACATAGTCACATCCCTACTTAGCATAATCAGCATGATTAATTAACTAAACAAGAGCACATTATTTAAGCAATAATAAAGTGAGCATACATTACAATAATGAAATCACATACTCAAAAAAATAATAAAGTGAAAGATAGAACACAACACATAAACCCATGGTCCCATTTGAGGTCACCCCCATGGGCTATGCTGATGTGAAATTACAACACCCCCAAATGGCCCGATTTTGAATGGGGCATCTAGTGTAATCTGCATAACATGGGACCATCTCTCCACCCTGTGGGAATTGAGAACTTGAGATGGTCCTCTGGAGAAGGCTGAATTCCTCTACCTAATCCTAATGCTAAAATACTTCTAAGGAAGGAAATGCAACTATCTACTCCTAATCTAAAAATTCAAAGGAACCAAGGAGAGAGAGAGCATGAAAATTAAAAAATCCTATAGTATGAGAGGGATAGCACAAAAAAGGGGGTGAAATATCCTGTTGAGGGAGAATACAGAAAGAAAATGGAGTTAAGAGAGGCCAGACCAATGTGACATAGACCCAGATCTTCATTTACTACTAAATCTTCATGAAACACAACATCCTAGCACCTACAAATGAGACATACATGCACGAAAAAACAACAAAAAAATAGAGGGGCAAGGAGATACAACCCAACAATGCAAGGGTTGAAAGAACACCACGAACACAATTTTATTACTATTAAAATATGCACATATCATGCTTCATTACATTGTTGAAATAAAGGCACAAATACACTTTTTAGGCCCATGAGAGGGTTTCAACTCATAGGTGTTGAGAAAAAAATTAAAAGGAACGATAACTGTGATCATGCCAAGCCAAGAACACAGATGCTAATCAAACATCACAATCAATAAGATGAACGCAATTCACCAGAATAACTTTACATAAACCTTTGCAAACAAATGAGCAGCAATATCATATATTATTATGGAACTCAATGAAATACAATGAGAATGGGCCTTGCTTATATAGGCAAGGAATAACAATCTAAGAAATAGTCAAGGTTGTAGACCAAGCCATAAATCATGGAAAGAACTAGTCATCAAAGAACTAATCAAGTCCATAGATTTATGAGAGAACTAGACATCAAGGATCTAGTCAATACCATAGATCTAGGAAAGAACTAGTCAATACCATAGATCAAGGAAAGAACTATACCTAACAACTAGATAAAATCAACTAATATCTAAATAAATAAAAAGAAATATCCACACACATAAGTGGGTAAGGATAAATACAATAAAGGTAAATAATGTACCTAGGTGAACATGATCTAAGGTAAATACCCACTCTAACAAACCCCCTCAAGTGAAGCTAGGGGTCAAAATAGAAGTGGCATGTCCACAGTATGAGTCCCGGTAACTAGGCCTGATGAGGTACTCATGTACAATATATCCATGAAGCAATCTCGAACCAAAAGAAGGAAAGAATCCTACTATAAGGAAAGAGAAAGAAGAAGAAGAAGAAGAAGAAGGAAGATTTTCTCATGAACAGCCCCCAAGAACAACTTCTGAAACCCCAAGCATTCCATGCAACTCAAGGTAGCGAGGTGATGCAAAAGGCTTCGTAAAGATGTCTATAACCTGCTGATGAGTTGGAAGGTACTCCAAGAAAATAACTCCATCTTGAATGTGTTTCCAAATGAAGTGGATGTGTATGTCGATATGCTTGGACCGCTAGTTCTCAACTCAAGGTTGCGAGAAATGTGAATTGCACTTTGGTTATTACACCAAAGTACAGTCGGTGAATCTGTGGGGATCCAAACTCACAATAATCGGTGAAGCCAAAGAATCTTCTAACTCACTATAACTACTACCCTGTACTCTTCCTTTGAAGATGAAAGTGCAATAGCTTGTTGCTTTTTACACACCCAAGTAATCAAGAAGAACCAAGACAAAAGATAATAGCCGGTAGTGAACACATGTCATCAATAGAACCTACCCAATCAATCTGTGTACCCAACTAGCTGAGTAGAAACCCTAGTGTAGTGTAGGCCAAAGTGGGAAGTGCCCTGTAAATAGCACAAAATACTTTTAGCAGCCTGCCAATGACTACTATGAGGAGAATGTGCAAACCGAGATACAAGCCCTATTAGAAATGAAATATCAGGGCGAGTATCGGTCAAGTACATGAGACTCCCAACCAACTTCCTATACAACGTAGGATCACAAAGTGGTGTGGTACATGTGGATGTAAGAGAAACCCCAGACTGAAAAGGAGATGGACTTGGCTTGCAATCAGCCATATCAAAGTGCCTAAGAAGATCATGTGTGTACTTTTGCTAACTTAAATTAATCCTTGAATTTGTCTGAGAAATCTACAAACCAAGGAAATAATGCAATAGCCCAAGATTTATCATGTCAAATTGTGTAGAAAGAGCCCTCTGAATACTCTAAATGTGGGAAGAAGAGTTACCAGTAAGTAACATATCATCAACATATAAGACAAGTATCACAATATCCTCACCGACATTCTGGAGATACACTGTATGATCAGAGTGGCAATGAACAAAACCAATAGATAGAAGAAAAGAATCCATCTTCTCATACCAAGTGTGAGGGGCTTGTTTAAGACCGTAGAGAGACCTTCGGAGCCTATAAACAAGAGAAGAATCCTGAAAAAATCCAGTGGGCTGCTTCATGTATATTTCCCCTTGTAGATCTCCATGTAAGAAGGCACTCTTCACATCCATCTTGTATACGGGCCACCCCGTGATGCAAAGCAAGAGCAAGTAAAAGGCGTACAAAATCCATCTTGGAAACGGGTGTAAACGTCTCAGAGTAATCAATACCTTCAACTTGTGAAAAACCCTTTGTAACAAGACGAGCCTTATACTTGTCAATGGACCCATCTGCTGTGTATTTGGTTCGGTATACCCACTTACACCTAACCATCTTTCTTCCTTTAGGAAGAGATACCAAATCCCAAGTATGATTCTTCATCAAAGAAGAATACTCAACTTCCATCACATCATCCCACTCCTGTATCCCATGAGCCTTTGAAAAGGACTGTGGATCCTCAGAAACTACCTGACACAAAAGTCTAGAACTAGTAGAATGTGCATGATGATGCCTAGTGGGTGGAAGATCCTCTATGAAAGGTGCTACCTCAAAAACTAGTAGTACGAGCCCACTTAGGCATAGTGACAACATCAGTGGGAATAGGATCCTTAATGGTATCTATAACCTCCTCATTAATCTCCTCAAAGAAAAAATCCTCAAGATGAGATGAAGAAGAAGAAGGAATGGAAGAAGATAAAGAATCATGAGGAGTGAAACGCTCATCAAACTGAACATGTGATCAAAAAGAACATCATGTGTATCAGGATCTAAAAGATGATAAGCTCTCATGTCCTCACAATACCCTACAAAGATCAAGAGTTTACTCTTCTTATCCAAAGCTTTCCTTTTCTTCTTTGGCACAAAGGCCTAAGATTGTTTCCCAAAGACTCAAAAAATGAGACATTTGGCTTAGTGTTGGACCAAGCTTCCTCTGGAGTCAAATGCTCAAGTGCTCTGTGTGGTGTGTGATTCTGAATATAGTTAGCACAATTAACTGCTTCTGCCCAATAGATAGGAGGTATATCTCTAGAATGCATCATATAGTTAGCCATTTCCTTCAAAGTTCTATTCTTCCTTTTTGTTAATTCATTCTGTTGTGGAGTATGAGGAATAGAATGTTGGTGAATAATGCCTTGAGTTTCCAAAAATTTAGAAAACTCATTGTTGAAGTACTCCCCCCCATTATCAGTGTGAAGGTTCTTTATGCTACTAGAAGATTGTTTCTTGACCAAAGCCTTGAATACTTTGAAGTGTGAAAAAAAATCACTTTTGTACTTGAGAAAATAAACCCAAGTACACCTCGAGAAATTATCAATAAATGTAAGTGCATACTTAGTTCCTTTGAAAGATGGGGTAGGAAAAACTATCAAGTCACTATACACAAGCTCAAGTGGTGAAGAAGCTCTCTTAGAAAATTCTTAGGAAAATGATCTTGGTGTTGTTTCCTAATGCACAATCATGAGAACTCTCTCAAGACAAGAAACTCTAGGAAGACCATCTACTATACCATGAGTGCTCAACTCCTTCAAATATATGTAATTGAGATGTCTAAATCTTTCATGCGAAATCTTACTCTCTGAATTTGAATGAGAAACCAATCCTGTCCCTATAGAAGAAGTGTCATTAAAACCCTCAAAGTGATATAGTCTTGAACTATGATCAACAATACCCTGAGAAAAAAGTGAATAAGGCTCCAAAAAAGTTCTTACTTTTGCCCCATGTGGTGTAAAAGTCACTGCTTTCCCTTGACCAGAATGACAAAATTGATATACAGAAAGAAAATTTGTAGTGATGTTAGGAACATAGTGTGCATCTTAGATATTGCCACCATCAAGTTGTATATCACCTTTTCTATCAACAAAATAAAGGAAGAATCTCCAACCTCAATTTTGGAAGTAGAACTCAAACCTAGAGAAACAAAAGACTCCTTGGAAGAAGTCAAGTGATGAGAAGCACTAGAATCTATAACCCAATTGTCTGCAAGTGGTGACTGAGATCCTCCAACAACATTAAGTGCTTTTCCATGTTCATTAGAAGGTGGTGGAGTGGAGATAAAAAAAAATTCTCGATTACATCCTCTAAGGCTTGCATTCACTTATAACACCTATTTTCTTCATGATTACTACCCCCACAAAAAGAGCATGAACAGTTAGACTTATTCTTAGATTTAGAAGACTCCTTGGGTTTTGAGTTGTTTTCTTTGGGTTTAGGAGCATTTTGAGATGGAGAAGGTGTGGATTTGGTTTTCCCTTGCCCTTAGGATTAGATGCAACTAATGCCTTTTGAGAGGTGGAAGACTCAAGGTGAGATAATTTGGATTCTTCCTAGTAAGTCTTTCACAAAAAATTTCTAAGTTAGGAATTTTGAAGGTGTCACATAAGGCATCCATGCTAGAGAAAAGGTAGAAGCGAAAATTTGGAATGGTCCTCTCAACTTGGATAGAATCAAGTAAACACACTCTTCATCTTTCTTATATCTTCCACTCGCCTTCAACTGTGTCAACAAATGCTTGAACTTGGTAAGATAGTCTATAATTGTTGGAAAATCTTTAGGATTAAGAGAGGTGATCTTAATTTCAAGTTGCATGGCTCTCATATGATCCACCTTACCAAATAAATCCTCCAATTTCTCCCATATTTTGAAAGGAGAGTCACACTTTTCCAAATGAAATAAAAGACTATCACTTACATAAGTTCCTATCAAACCCATACACTCATCAAATTTGCACTGGTACTGAAATTTCTCATATTCTCTAGTGAACACTAGTTGTTCTTTAGAAGTTAAAGCCCATAATCCTTTCCACTTAATTATTGTTTCCATTCTTGGTTTCCATGTGTGGTAATTATGTGTTGTTAATGGCTCAACATGATCTAATGTAGAAGTAGATGCCATCCTAAAAAAAAATCACCAAAAGAAATGGAAGAACCAAGCAATGCAACAAGACCCCCAAGCAATGCAACAAGAGCCCCAGATTTTGGCACTTTATAATGAGTGCGTGTTACAATATGAAACTTTATAATTATAGTTCAATTCTCAAAATAAATATTTCCAATGGAAAGAACATGGAAAAATAAGCACTTTTTTAAAAAACGGCACTCAAAACCGAGTTACCGATCAAAAGTTACAAGCTTTTCAATATTATGCTCTACTATTTATTTTAGTTGCCACTAAAATAGAAAAGAACTTATTTGTAAAATAAAACTTACAGACAAATGTCAATAGCAATCTCCTGCTTTGATACCATAAAGGACACAATAACCGTGATCGTGCCAAGCCAAGAACACGATGCTAATCAAACATCATGATCAATAAGATGAAAGTAATTCGCTAGAATAACTTTACATAAACATTTGCAAACAACTGAGCAATAATATCATATATTATTATGGAACTCAAGGAAATATAATGAGAATGGGCCTTGCTTATATAGGCAAGGAATAACAATCTAAGAACCAGTCAAGGTCATAGATCAAGCCATAAATCATGGAAAGAACTAGTCATCAAAGAACTAGTCAAGTCCATAGATTTGTGAGCAAACTAGACATCAAGGATCTAGTCAATACCATAGATCTAAGAAAGAACTAGTAAATACCATAGATCAAGGAAAGAACTATACCTAATAACTAGATAATATCTCGTAATATCTAAATAAATAAAAAGAAATATCCACACACATAATTGGGTGAGGATAGATACAATAACGGTAAATAATGTACCTAGGTGAACATGAGTTGAGGTAAATACCTACTCTAACACAAATTTTACAGAGTTTCCCACATCCTAGAATATCTCCTCCTAAAAATGAGAAGTGTTTACAATATATAGAAAATGAATGAGAGAAAGAGAAAGAGTGAAACTCGTATTTCTTCTCTCACCAACCAACAACTATAATTAAATGGTCTGAAAATGGCATGGGCACCCTTACAAATCATCTTACATACATACTTTAGCTTTTGGAAGAAGAAATGGGGTACCATACTTCATTAATTGCGGTGGTTGGGCTTGAAACTATGTATTTCCATGTTGGAGATGTTTTCCAAATCACATATAACCTTAATAAAATTAAGAAATCCAATTTCTGTGGCATAAAGGATGTCCTACTCATTTCGAAAAGTCAAATTATGTGAAAAATAGAGCTCTGGTCAAAATTTATGACCATTTGAAGTTTGGAGGTTGAGCGCGGGAGGAATTCATCTGAAGGAGGGTGCGCATTTGCGAGAAAAGAAGGTGCACGATAGGAGGGTGTGAGAAAGCATGTAAGAGGAAGAGTGGGGACATAGCCAATTTTTAGGAAAGTCTATATAGGGCGTGCAGCGAAGGTGCGGAAGGCACGTGGGCAAGAGGAAGGTGCGAGAAGGGAAATGGAAGGAGAAGAATGTAAAGGGAGAAGTAAGAAGGCGTACAAGGGTGTGCGAAGAATTAAAGTAAGGAAACAAGGCAAAAGAAAGATACAAGCACGCAAAAGGAAAGCAAAGAGAAACCATGTGCGTAGGTGCACACGCAACAAGAAATAATGTATACTCGCAAAAGGCAAGTATGAAAGCAGAGCGTAATCATCCAACTAAGGAAGGGCGTGTGACAAGAAGACCAGGGGACAACCAATTTTTAAGGCAAGCCTACAAAGGGGCGCGCAAGAAGCACACACAACCTGAAATGTGAAACATTAGAACCAAAATGAAAATATAAGTTATTGAAATAACTAGGAGAGTTATTTGGAGAACATGGACCTCCTAAAAACTCAACAACATAACAATATTCACAAACACAAGGTTGCCAAGGTGAGCTTTGTTGCAAATATTCAATATTCTTCCATGGTTGGTCTCCTAGCCCCTTCTTGTTTATTGTGATATAATTTCCTGCAAATAACCAAAACAATACCCCTTCGGCCTCAAGGCCATATCAATATGTCATGGAAATAAAACACATATAAAGCATCCATCATACAATCCTCAACATACATCAAGCAATAAAACACACACATATATTTATCAATTAACATCATCATATAACGTAGCTAAATCATCATCAAGGTTAAGCAATTCTACCAATTATTTACAATTTCTAGATATTTCAATTCTACAATTTTATCCACATCTATGAGATCACAAGACTAGCTCGAACATCTAAACATAATCAATACGTCAAGAATCCAAAGTGTCAGTATGTAACAAAGAAATCAACACTAGATCATCATCAAGTACTGAATTATCTATCTATGTCTGCTAGAGGCCATACCATCCACAATATGAGTCACAACATATCGATAATAAAAATATCCATACTTGCATCATCAACATGCTAACCAAAATACAATAACAATGTCCATGTCTCTAATATACGATAATCAAAATCATAGTTAAAAAAGTGTCGAAGAGGAGTGGGCATTACACCCACCAACATTTGATTGTAAATAAAACACATCTATCTTTCTAAAAATCAAATAAATAATTGAATCAAATAAAATATAGAAAAATTAAACAAAAATGAAATAAATTAAAATCAATAGATGCGACTCTTTATCAAAGATATTTTAATTGTTTATAATTTATTAATAAAATATTAATATGTTTCTATTAATAATATTCATAATTTTTGTATACAATGACATTAATCTTGCTAATATCAAAAATTCACAATCTGTAATCAGATATTAATATTCTTAGAATTTTTTTGAACTTAATTTTATGGAATTCAAACATTTCTACACACATCTACACACTCACACATTTCGTCAATATTTAAAGAGAGTACAAGATTGTATCATATTCATAATTGATCCTCATATTAATATAATATAATTTAAATATTTTTCGTATACTATTTAAAGTGTGAAAATATAATTTAAACGTCGTTTAACGTTTTAAATATTTTCACATCTCAAAAAATGTATTAGACATATTTAAATTAAATTAAATTAATATAATCCAACCCATATTTAAACTAGAATATATTAATATTAAGTAATCCAGCCCACGAATATCTTGGTGAGTTTAATATCTCTGTCTAAATTAAAAAGATTTCATTAGAAACGATAGCATTTTATGGATAACTATGATTAAATTAAAAAGATTCGGTCAATAGTTTACCCTATCACCAATCGCAGTCATTTTTTTTTTTCTACAGTTTTTTCGCATCTAGAATAGCGGATAACATCTGAACGCCTTGCGAACTCCCGTCGCTACTGACCTGTAATTAACCGTAAAAACACTTAAAAGCAAGAACACAAACCGTTTCCTGAAGCAAAGTTTGGCACGACGGCATGAGCGGAGCCAATATAAGGTAAACTTAAAAACATTCTAATCCTCAATAAATCATGTCGACTATAAATATAGTGATATGAAATGGTAGGCTGCAAATAAAGCAATCTGTTGTATCCAACCATGGCTTCATCCCACTGTTGCGTGTTATTTACTGGGGCAATCATGCTTCTTCTTAGTGTTTCAGGCCGTGCCGCCCCTTCTAGTTCTCAAACAATCGATAGGGCCTGCAGTAACGCCTTACATAAAGACCATTGCATTTCTTCTTTGTCTGAAGCTCCGGGGCTCTACAGGCAAACATATCCCAGCTCTTTTTATTGCACTAGATTTGTGTATCAGCGAATCGGAGCTGATGTCTGATTTTATTGAAGAGCTCAGACAAGAGTATTCCGACTTTTCGGATCTTACAGACTGCTCAGAGGCGTTCATCTATACAACGGAGCAGCTTAAGAAATCAATCTCAGAATTAAAGGAATGGAGTAATCCCAAGTTCAAGGATTATATATCGGATGCTGAGACTTTGATGGGTGATGTAGCGATTAATCCCGATACATGTGTGTCTTATTTGAACGAATCGGGAGAACCGAAGTTGGCTTCAGCAGTTAAGGACGAGACAAGTGAGCTTACCATGTTAATTAGTGATTCTTTAGCTGTTCTTAAAAGCTCAGCCTGCAGGTCGGATCATAAGTAGTAGTCCTCCGATATTGGGTTTTATTCAGAATTATTGTTTTAAAAGAGAAATGGTGTTTCGGGGCTCCATACGACCTGAAATTTTGGTTTTTTATGGCCAATTTTAGGGACTACAGGCCATATTACAGTAAGATAGGAGGAATAGAGGTATCCCTCTCATTATGGATTAATAAGCAAGACATTTAAATAACATTGGATTTTACACAAATATTAGAAATAAATAATAAACTGGGTTTTCTCAATAAATGGTAGTTTCTTTATATATAAATCAATATTTATTGAAAAAAGTTAACAATATATATAATAGTTGTTATATTATTAATAAACAA
This sequence comes from Taxus wallichiana var. yunnanensis, assembly GCA_018340775.1. NCBI lineage: Eukaryota > Viridiplantae > Streptophyta > Pinopsida > Cupressales > Taxaceae > Taxus > Taxus wallichiana. Next base: position 141,530,436 of record CM031238.1, read on the forward strand.
GATAGTACAACTATTCACAAAAACAAATAGTAAGGTGTATGGAAGTATGTTTTTAGTTTAGATTTGTCTCACCGAACATTTCTAGTTCAGTTTTACTTGGAGACATATGAAACAAAAATAAATAAAATTGAAGCCTTCACACAAAAATTAATATCAAATATATAATATGAGTTTTATTTTTACGCCGAAGCGCGTACTCCTATGGAAAAGACCTCTCCGGTCGTTTAGAGCATTGACTTAAATTTAACGTCCATTTTGACACTTTTTACACATGATTAAAGTTGACGTTCGTTTTCCTATTTTTTTGTTTTTAGCCATTTTTGCTGGTTTTAGCGATCATTGTTTCTATCGCATGCTCGCAGCAGTTTTAATTCTCTCGCACTATATAACTCAGCCCGCGAGTAGTGCCAAGAACAATTTTACAGGGCTTTGGCCGCTGCAACACCATTGGTTCGTCTCCAGCTTGATCATCATGTAAAATCATGAGTTCCCATTGGCTTGCGAGGCAATTTTTCTTTGCATGGCTATTTTATGATTATACATGCATCTTAGGGTAATCATGCTTTCGATATGACTCTTAGAATTTGAGTTAGGGCACTCTTGCACTGATGCACACTCTTTGGCTATTTGGGAAAACACTGCGAGATCCTGTTGTTTGGAGACCTCCACTCTATATTTTCTTTTCACAGGTTTCTATTCAAATCAATAACTCCTGGATATTGCCTTTTTACTAAAAGGGTCTTCACCCGCGAGTAGTATTTTAAGTCCAAGAATAATTTTGCGACAAATATTCCATTCCCTCCCAATTATGGTTTTAGAAAGGGCTGCACCCCCTTCACTGGTAAGGGTATTTAATGTTATTTAAACATAGAGACGATCGTCAATTTATACACAAGAAATATTTTTTAGTTTTGTATGACATAAAAAATCTTTATATTTTATGACCAAACCTTTGAAAGTGAGAATTCGTTGAGCCTCAATTTTCACATGTTTTAAAACAATACAAGATTGAATTAATAAAAAAGAATCAAATATTATGAGAAACAATATTTTTTAGAAGAAGAAGGTTGAGGATTTTTAAATGCATTACAAAACAATGTTGTTAGATCTAGGGTTTTAGGATTAATTTATAATGAAAAATCGGTGGTGAAAACCGCTTATTTTTCAAAAATATTTTGGTAAGGATAGTTTTAGTCACACCACACCTCGGCAAATTAATATCAAATTTTCATATTTTGTATGAATAATATCGATTGAGAAATTGAATCAAGTGGGAAAAATAAGAGTGATTCTCCTCAAGTTCTTGGGACCTTCAACAAAACTTCATATTTAGATTCTTTTTCTCAATGAGAAAATATGCCACAAAATCACTTAGCCTTTATAGCCCTAGGTGCATCATCAAAGGGCAATCCAACATGAATCACATCCACATTAATTTCCAAAGTTACCCTGTTGTTTCTCCACCTCGTTTTACATTAATATCAAATTTTCATATATGAATAATATCGATTGAGAAGAATTCAAAGCTTAGCCCATCCTTAGCACGGTCATCATGGGGACCAAGCTTAGCCCATCTGGTATGGGGACCGTCATTAACATCCAAAGTTAGCATGTTGTTTCTCCACGTCGTTTTACTTTTCAGTATGGTTATGGGAAAATAGGATTAACACCAGTCCCGTTTCAAGGTAAGGATAGTTTTAGCGTCTAAGTTAATAACGAATTTTCATATATGAATAATCTCGATGCAGAAGAATTGGGAAAGAGTGATTCTCCTCAAGTTCTACTGAACAAATATTTCGTCTCATTATTTGAGAATTTTATGAAAAATTTCACAATATATGTCACTGCTAACAAAATCCTATATCTCTCGAGATTCATAATGGCGCTTACTTTGAATTATATCTATTTACAGGTGCACCTCATCCTCAGCCTCAACCAGGTCGGCATCAACAATCCAACATGAATATGGCACCTTCATTTCACATCCGGACTACCGTCAATTCAAGATTTTCCCATCCTGACATGGGGACCGACATTAACTTCAAATGTTACCTTGTTGTTGCCGACACATATCCACAACTATATCAGCCACAACAGAAATTAATTTTCGCTATGTTGTCTATCCCTCTTTTTCAGAATGCTTTCACCGGGACAGAACAACAATTCCAACAACAGAACCTTCTACAACTGCTCCCCCTTAAAATTCAAAATGTTTTGACAGTTGATTCACAACAATTTCAGCAACACGTTGTCAATTTTAGGTCTTCTCTTGATGCATTGTTGGGCAAATCATTGAAACTTCACCACCAATCATATTTCAACTTGGAGCTTTCTTATGTGAGAATTCCAATCTAGGCACCTCGAGATTGATATCTCTCGGTGTATTTTAGATAGATGAATTCAAAAAGGGTTTACAGAGGCAGACAAAAGAACCAAATCTCATATCAGTTTTAATAGCCACAAGCTCAAAACCCATAGCAACTTATTAACCTCGTTTTGTATTAGTAGGAAGAATGGTATCAATATTTCTAATATTGGAAATGTGGGCAAAGAAGAATCCATTAAAAATTTACTAGGAAACGTGGTAGGAAAACACGAAATAAATATTTTATGCAAAGAGGGAAGGCTAAAGGAGGCGTTTGATGTTTTCAATGTTTTTTTCAACAAAACAATGCCATGAGCTCCTTCATATATGGTTGCCTCTTACAGGGATGTGCCAATATGAGAGCTTTCAAAGAGGGCAGTCAAATCCATGGCCATATAGTTAATAATATGCCTTTAGTTGATTTCACATGGTCATTGTATCTTACACATAATTATCATTTATGGTCAATTGACATGTCTGATGTTGTGTGATGGCCTATTTGTCTTATTACCTATGTATGAATGTATTCTTGTTAAATGTGAGTATTTTCAGCCTTGCCAAACATAAAATTCAGTAGTTGGGGATTGATAGACAAGAAAAAGGAGTTTATAAGGTTATGACATGTATTTGCATTTTAGACCTTGTGAAATATTAAAAAGGATTAATTTCTCAAAAAATGACAACTGCTTAATAGGTTAAGAAATCTCGTGACAATTAACTCTTCAATAATTTTAGTGAATGATTTTTCAAAAGTTTGAGCTGACGAGGAATAGGGTACACGATCCACATTTGGAACACATAGATCATGAGACTAATACAATTAATTCCAGAAGTAATACTCTCTATCCCAGTAAATGGAGGAATCCCAATAGTCAAAATCAAAAAACTTATACCATTCGGCATTCACATTACATTGTACACATGCGATTGCTAGTTTATTATATTGACGGGCTTTCTACAATGATAGCCGAGTGGAGTGCAATGAAATGATTTATTGACTTTTATACATGAATTTAAATTTGACATCTATTTATTTAATGTCATAAAATTTCAACCTTAAAATGAACATTCATTTTATCATCATTTATAAAAAAATATTAAATTATAATTTTAGGTAAAAATCTCCAAATATCCAAATATATATATATATATATATATATATATATATATATATATATATATATATATATATATATATATATATATAAGAATATTTAGAGATATGTTTATAATATATATATTGTATTTGTAATTTAGATATATTTAGAATATTTACTAGTTTATATATTTCTTTTAATGTTTATCATTCGATGTAAAACAGAAACTCTTTTAATATGAGAACAGATATAAACCATATAGTATTTACAATTAAAATTTCATCGTATTTAGAATGAATTAAGATGCAAGAATATTAAACGTGTTTCCTTAAAATGAGAACCGATATAAACATTGATAATTAGAATTAGAATTAATTTTTGTTTGTGAATTATATGTTACACAGGAATCCAAATATTTATAATATCACTCTTCTTCATTTATATTTTTATTTAAGATTTTTTTAAAAATCGCCTTTATTTGAAATTTATATAAATATATTTTTAAAAAAAAATTAAATTTATAAATATTATTTATAAATATAATTTTTTAAAAACTTTAAATGTAAATATTATTGATGAAGTTAAATTATATGAGTATTTTTTCTAATTTTTTTATCGTATCAAAAATGTGTGATATGGAAGTACACCCCAAAATGAAGTTCATGTTACGAGTATGTCTCAAGTCAAATTTTTAGTGGGAAAAAAATTAATGATTATTCAAATAAAAACATGCTACAAACTAGAGGTAAAGAAAAGCATTAAGGTGGGCACTAGATGGAGGTGAAGGTGGAGGCGGACTACCATGGTTGTCACCTGATCGGGAACTACCTTTTGGTTCCACATTCGGACTCTTGTCTAACCAACACTACATTTTAGTGGCTAATAATCATTAATTTATGAATACTTGGGTGTTTGAAATTAGAATTTGGCTAATTTTGAGGTGTTAACTCATTCGCTATTTTGCCTAAATTTTTTGGGCACAACTTAAATTTTTGGGTTGATTTGCCTAGCATTTATAGTAATGACCGAATTTTTATATTCAAATCGCCTTTACTACATGTAAAAAATAGAAATTTACTACCAGATGAAAACATAATGTTACTTGCCAATATTTTCTATCGGCCGACAACATTTCCTTTCCATTCATGACATTCACCAAGACTTCAAAGTCAATTTTAGAAATTTGAAAAGTAATATACATTGTTTATTGATAGAGAGTCCTAAAATTTACCTTGGTCCAACCATCTAGCTCTTCAATTGTATCATCACTATGTGGCGAAATAGGAAGAAGGTGGTTAATTTATCAACGCTATTGTTGCCACATAGGGTATTCGAGCCATCACAAGGCATTTAGACTCTTAAGAGTTTTAGTAGGAGAAAATATTTTACACTAACCTAAGGCCTTCTAAGACAAGAGATAGGACATCTATGTCTATTGCGAGAATAAAGATAGGGTTAAGAAAAACCATGTCCTCATGGAAAAAGTGATGACACCCACGAGCCGTGGTTCTAGACTAACAACATAAAGAACATTGTTCCAATGTTTAATAAGGGCATAAATATTCTTCTAACGCCCACAAATTTACCCACATGAAACCCAAGACAAACATAGGTCAAACTAGAAAAATTATGGAATAATTTTTTTTTTAAAACCTACTCACAACACTAGGTTAAAATTTACGGTCACACTTTCTCGTTTTAAAATTACATTAAATTAATATTATTAATTTCCCTTAGATCCCCTTTAAATAAAATAATAAAATCTCTCAATACCATTTAATAAATTAATTAGTCTAAAGCAAGACTTAGGCTCCTTACCATTGGTTTTAATACAATTAAATTTAACCTTAATTAGACTTGCTCAATTTAATATCAAGGGTATTGTGGTCTAGTCATTTAATTAATAAAGTTTCACTACACCCACAAAGGGGTCAAGCTTGCATTGCATTAAATAAAAAGGTCTCTAATAAAATATTTGGGTTAGAGAAGTAATAACACCCCCTACACCACTTGAGTGGCCCCAAAAAAAAGTCTACCCATGCATTTTAAATTTTAAATTTTAAATTTCTCACACCCATCTCCCACCTACTTTTTGTAGGGATGAATCTCATCCATTGGATGGATTCATTTGGATCCCTTGGATTTAGGGATCCATCTAACCCTAAACTTAGGTTATGAAAGACTCTTTTTATTTCATTTGACTTATTGTTTCTTCTTTTTGTTTTGCAGATTGGTGGAGGAAGGAGGTGGAAGCCATGAGAGACAAGCTCAAGCTCAAAAAGAACAAAAAAATTCTTTTTGGGGATTCCATTCACACCCTCTCCTAGGGTTACCAAATTATTTTATTGTTTGTTTAATTCATTCTTTTGTATTTTCCCAAATGGGCATGTGTGTATTTACCCTATCTTAGTGAAATGGGTAGAATGGTGTGTACATTTACTTGGGTAAAATGATACATACATGCATGCATGCATGCATACACATACATACATACATACATACATACATACATACATACATACATACATACATATACATACATACATACATATATACATATATATATATATATATATATATATATATATATATATATATATATATATATATATATTATCAAGCTCGTCTCGTAGGAAGGAATCGCATTGTCTAAAAAATGCAAGAAAAAGCCAATCTAGCATAAAATATTACAATGACCGGGGTTTTTAATGTTTGGCAAAGTTATTTGGGTTGGGCGATATATATATATATATATATATATATATATATATATATATATCAAGCGTAGGAAGGAATCACATTATGTCGAAAAATGCAAGAAAAACCCAAGCTGCGCAAATATTACAATGACCGGGGTTTTAATGTTTGGCAAAGTTATTTGGGTTGGGGCAAGGGTCGCTGACCCCACCCCCATCCCATTTATTAATGGGGTGGGGTGGGTATGGCGACCCCCCCACGCAACCCTTACCCTTAAAAAATCTATAGGTCGCGGCCTATACAATTGGCAATACTTGAATTCGACATTTGTTTATTAACATTTTTGTTTATTTAATACATAATGTGTGTGTGTGTGTGTGTGTGTGTGTGTGTGTGTGTGTGTGTGTGTGTGTGTGTGTGTGTGTGTGTGTGTATGTATATGTATGTATGTATGTATGTATGTATTATATCAATATTAATAATATTTTAATATTAATACTATTATCAATAAGTAATAATAGTTATATTATTCATAGCATTAACTAATATTAATCTCACACTAACATTTTTGTTATTGCACGATATAAATATATGGGATGCGAAAAACCAATTTTCTTTCCCTTTATTATTATTACTTTAATTAACATTTGATACTTGTATAAACTTATAGAAATTTGATACTAAAATTTCACAATCAATTGAGACTAAGGTCTAGTAGTAACCATGCATTTTTCTTTACTCTTTTAGGTTTAAATGATAAATCCATTTAATGATAAGGTGAATGAAAACAAGAATTTAAGGCCTTTTCCATCTACACATATAAAGTTCAAAACTTTCTTCCAATCAATAAAAAAGATGAACAAATATAGTTTAACTTGCTATTATATGCCTTTCAAGTAATGCAATAAGAATTAATTTTTCTTTCTTTTACAACATACAAGTTTCAACCATTCCCACAAGCAACTTCCAACAAGATTTTCCCATAGTTTTAACACAAGGACAACACTCTATTGAAGACAATAAATCAACTAAAATGAGAACAAAGTTGTTTTCTTTTCAATCACATTTCAATTCTTTTCTTCATCCATGATACACAACCCTTTCAAGGAACTTGGTTCAATTTAATCAATCTAATAGTCACTCATTCCAACAAACAATGAAATGATTTTCAAACTTTTGTCTTCATTTACAATATCTACTAAGATTAATTTTTTTATTTTGAAACAACTAAAAACTTCACTTTAAACAAATACAAGTTTACAAGCCCTCCATACACAATGAAGACAACATGATAAAATATAACAAGAGATTTTTTATTCTTTCTCAAAATGCTACAAGAAACATGACTTCTCATTTGATCTCCACCTTCTTCCAAGATCAAATACACAAAAAAATGGGGGAGTAGGCAACACTCTCCACCCAACCATTACTCCAATGATGAAGTGAAGTCTACTTCCTCATTGGCCCCCGAGCCCCAAGAATGAGACAATATAGGATATTTGACAACCATGGAAACAAAGACAAGGATTCCACAATTAATTTCACACAACATTCACATAATTAAATAACCACAAAACATTTATTTTTCAACACATAAACTTCCCAACACATTGGCTCTAAAACAAGCCAAGTAGAGAAAGGAATATTTGGATACCCTTGTACCTCCCAAGGGTTTGGATGCCCACCTAAAAAAAACCTCCAAAACACAATCAAACCCTAGATATCTTATGCCTCCATACAAATAAATATATCTCTTATGCCTCCCTCTCTCTTATGTCTCCCACAATGAACAAAATAACAAGATGAGAACAAGGTGGGGCACCCAACCCACTCCCTCCTAAATACCCAAGAGAAACTCTTATGCCTCCCAACAAATTTCATCCCCATTTCACTTTCTCATACACATCCTAAAGACATTTCACTACCCAACAACATCAAGAAAGAAAACACATTCATTCAACATATAAACATACAAGGAAAGAGAAAAAAACAAGGGTGAAGACCCTACCTTGCCATAATAAGAATCCACTCCACAAGCAAGTCCCAAAATCCTCCAAGCTCAAGAAATTATAAGCAATCTTAAACTCTAACAAGCACTCTAAAAGAAATCATTTCAAAATGAGAGAGTTGAGACCAAAAAGTAACCTCCAAAATTCACAAAAATTCTAATAAATAGAAAATAGGAAATGGAGATGATGTGGCTCCTTATAGGATTCAACATCGCTCTTCTCCACCCCACATCACCATTGTCAAACCCAAACCCCAAAGTATAATAAATTGGTGGTTGGGGAAAAGACCACCCTCTTACACACTCAACCCAACCCACGCCCCTTAAGGAAAAAATTAAATACCCAAGTAAGAAAGGTGCAATCAATTTCCCTTTCCCTTCATTCAAACAAAAAACGGGACATAAAATAAGTCCCTCACATCATACACTATGTGGGTAGGTGTCTTCAAGAGCTGTTGGACAAGCTTAACTTGTCCCAAAAGTTTCCAAAATATCCTAGAAGGTCAAAATCCGAATTTAACAAAGGATATTGAGTACACACTACCACAAAACACATTAAATTCATTCTAAGCCAACCCAAACTAAGGATACCAACTCACATTTATTTCCTCCCCTTTTGTCGCATCCTAATTAGCATTAGACAAATACTTTTAAATTAACTTAAGAAGGGTGAAAAACACAATTACTAAAAGTGACTCCACATGCTAATAAAATAAATAACTCACAATTAAATAAAATCAACAAGACAAAATTACAACATTCCCAAGGTCACTTTTGAGGTCACCCTCCAATGGGGACCTCCTAACAAACTACAACAACAAACAACATACGAATACAAGTGTTGCCATGGTGACCTATTGCCAATACTCCATATTATTTCACTTTGTTGGTCTCTTATCCCATTTTGGTTTATTGTGTTGTGAACACTTGCAAAATTCAGGACAATATTGTTGTCTAAAATAAGCTCACTCTTATTTTTGGTCAACTGACCCCCCTTTTCCCACTTTTGTGCTTCAATCTTATTTTTATATATATTTTAAGCACTCAAGGTTTCCTGAAAATATTTTCATCAGATAGGAAATTTCTTCCCCTTTCCAAAAATGTAAAGAAGTCCTTCTAACTCTTCATATTTTTCAAGTTACGGGTCGGCGGGCCTTGGAAGGATTTTTTGCCAAAAGCAAGCCGGCAAAGAGCTAGGGAAAATTTTTTCGCCAATAGGAAATTTGCATACCGGCAAGGTGGCAGGATATATTTTTGCATTTTTGCACTTTTCACAAAAGGTAAAAGTTATAATTACAGGCCCGCGGGCCGGGAAAGAATACTTTTGCTAAGTGGAAAATGCGGGCCGCAGCCCAAGGATGACTTTTTGTTTGCTAAGCAAGTCTGTGGGGCTGTGGAGGAATTTTTCCCAAGTATAAACGTGGGTCGGCGAGTCATGTGGGGCATTTTAGAACTTTTGCACTATTCGCAAAATGGCGTAGTTTTTTTGGTGTAGGTGGTATATTCATTCACTTATTTAGTGTTATTCCACCTCACCAGGTGAGTCATCTCACTTAGGTGGACATGGATCTAGGTGTCATCTTAGTTATGACAGATTCTCTTACAGAATCTGTCATATGTGTAAGTTGCGTCATAGGAGTTACATTCCCATTTGGGAAAGTAACTCCTCTTCTCCATTATGGAGGAATCTTTTCTTACATGGGAGTTACACATTTACTCCCCTATATGTACACACCTTTCCTGATCTATGAACATGGAGTATGGGCCTCTTTTGAGCCTTTTTCCCTCAATGCATGCACATTGCTTTTCGAGTGAGTTCTTGCTTCGATCTTGAAGCTACGCCATTTCCACGGTTGAGTGCAACATGTCGATGCTCACGGATTCCCTCCAGATCTTCGTCATTCCTCCGACATGGTATCAGAGCTCGGGATCGAATCGTGTTGCTCACCTCTGTTGCTTACTACTCTCCACCTTGTAGTTTCTTGTGCAAGTTCTCATTCTTGTTTTGTGCTCTATTTGCATTGATTTTGGGGTTTTACACCTCTATTCATTTTTTCAAGTGTTGGTTCGTGTTCGTGGGTTTTCTGCCTTGCACGTGTATTCTGGAGGAGTTTTGAGGTGTTATAATGGTTCAGGTTGTGTTCAGATTCAGCTCGAGTTCTGGCTTGAGCATGAGTGTATTGGTCTGAACCTGTGGAGAAATTTCGGTTTTGCACTTCAGAGTTTTTTGGTAGTTGAAAGGTTCAAAGGATTTGTGGTGTTTTTCGGTCAGCCCTCTTCGGGGTTGTTCTTGAGCTCTCTGCATTGGTTTTGTGCATGGGTTTTTGGCTGCTCGCATTAGATCCTCCTTTGCATGCTCCATGCAACTCAGCCTGCATCAGTTCTTACACTCTCGAGCTCACATTCAGTCGATGGTTGAGTGTTGCTTTACATTGTCTTCACCGACAACTTGCTGGTGACTCATCTCGTGCTCGTGGTTGAACCTCAGTGCGTTGGCTTATTGCTTGACCGGTTGCTTTGTCCAACTCAGCCTTTCTTCTTGTGCTCGTGCATTCCTACTCACCTCTGGTTTGCCACACCGTGCCTACGTTGGATTTACCCTTCGGCTTTGGTGTGCCTCTATACTCTGCGCATCTGGTCTCTAGCCCGTTTCTTTACAGCAGAACTCTGTCGGTTACAGATCTTCAAACGCTGCCTCCAACACCTGCACTTTTTTGCATTGAAAAGAACTACATTTTTTAGCTTTGGAAAAACGTTTTTCTGTCTCGTGCATTGAACAGTCACCTCCAGCGACATCTGTAGCACCTCCACCATTTCTGTCTAGCCTGTGTGACCGTTCCTGTGTGACCGTTTCTGTCTGGTGTGGCATCTCCAACTCCTGCGTTTTCTCCTCTGGCACCTCTGCGTCTTCTTTTGGAGTTTACACAACAGTTACAACCTTTGCAGAGGCCGTTTCAGACCTGCCCACCCTCCTGCGCAGCAAACACGTGGACCCTACACATGTAACTTGGTCAAAACCATGCACTCCGTCAACAAATTCCTTTTAAAATTGTTTGTAGGTCAAAACAATTCCTCTTTTTTAATGTTTTGAGGCAAAACATTTCATTATTGGCATTGTAATAAGTTTTAGCTTCTATTTTTGACTTGTATTATGTCCTTCATTCGCGCGTCGAAGACGGAGGGTGAGGTCCGGGGTTGGCAGGAGGCTAACCCCCTCGCAGTCAAAACAAACCCTTGCTAAAATTTGATGCCGTTTCCAACGAGTACCCACACGATACCCTTTGCACCCATTTCATGCACTTTTTAATGTGTTTGCAGCATCTAGTGTATTTTTCCATCAGTTGCGGGAATCGTAATAATGCCATAACTTTTGACTCGCAGCTCATTTTTGAGTGCTTCCTTGGTCAAAGTTGCATGATTTCTCACACTCTATGTGATGGGATTGCCAATTTTGTAAACACACTACTTTTATAAAGTGCCACATTCTGGGGGGGTTGTTTGTACTCTTGGGCCTACACACGCAGACGCATTATCGGCCGAGTCCGACGTCTTGCACCTTGCATCTTGCATTTTTTTCATCATGGAGAGTGCTCTTTCCAGACGTGAGCACCGTAGGATCACCTTACAGCCTCCGCCACTTCTCACGGGAGAGAGACCTATTCACTGGCGTGCTTCCATGGAATGTTACTTCACCCACGAGGGTCTTTTACCCTTCTTGCTTGGGCTAGTTCCTGCACCCGCTGATCATCGTCATCTAGAGGAATTCCTCGACACTTGTGACCATGTCTTTGGTCACATGATGATGCATGTCTCTCGTTCTCTCTGGTTTCACGTGGCAGACTCAGATCCACCTCACCGTGTCTGGAGCATTCTTCAGTCCTTCTATGGAGACCCTTCACATACTGCCGCCATTGTTGTTGCTGCTTGATTCAGTTGTCTCCTCCATTTCTTCATGTGATGACAGTTCCACTGACATATACTCGCTTGGTTCTACTTCTAATGACGAGGATTGTGCATCCAGTTCTGATGTCGAGAGTACTACAAAGGACTCTTCTCCTCTTTCTCTCACTATTCCAGACATTGTTGTCACCCCCACATCTCATCAGATATCAAGCAGTCTCATACTCAGTCTCACACTGTCATTACACCCGCCTCCTTTCCACTTCCAGTGTGCGAGGCCCACTTCACTCCTCTACCTTCATTGGATGATTCATACCTATCTGACATCGCTCTTCTGTTTGTCGAGCCCCCTCATTGGGACGAGTATCTGCCTGACCTTGGTCGTCTTTTCGCAGAGTCTACTTGTGATGCACTACAGGTCCCTCATCCATCTACAGTGTTTCAGAGGAGTTCATCATCTCCGTTGTTGGGAGTGCCCATTTTGGGACTCTTACCACTTCCACTTTTCTGGAGACCTTCATTGATCCACCCTCAGCTGTGGATCCCTTTTCTATTGTGGAGGATGTTTTGTTCCCTTCACATCACGTAGACATCCTTTCTACAGGTGTTCACTCTTCACAATCGGCTACGTACGTGGCATTACCTTTGGTTCCTTGGCACTCACTCGCTAGACCTATGTCACACTTCTGTGCACCAGACTCAGAGTTCTTCGTGTTGCTGCCTTCAGTTTCCTTTGTGGAGTGGGTGGACTTCCAGCACGTCATTTTTGTCCTTCCTAAGGGCAGGCACACAGTTCATTACGGGTGGCTCTTCTTTAGTCCAGAGGTAGAGGATCTCGTCATCGACATTCTTCTGGGAGACTTCCTAGAGTTGTAGAGTTCAGATCCATCCATGGCATCTTCTGCATTCCTCTCATCTCCCTCTTCTTCTCTCTTCTTCTTCTTTCCGAGAGATTGCCTCTTTGTACATGGGTACCCTTTCAGGCTCATCTATGGCCGGGGCCCATATTTGGCATCTTTCTTAGATTAGAGAGTTTGCTTTTCTCTTGTAGTGGATGTTTTTCCCACTGGGTTTTCCTTCACTACTTGGGACTTCTTCTTGTACATGGGTGCCTCATCAGGCTTTGTGCCGAGACCCATTTCTTGTTTCTGACTTTCCGCCTCATCCTAAGTTACGATGAAGGGGGGGTGTTGGTGTAGGTGGTATATTCATTCACTTATTTAGTGTTATTCCACCTCACCAGGTGAGTCATCTCACTTAGGTGGACATGAATCTAGGTGTCGTCTTAGTTATGACAGATTCTCTTACAGGATCTGTCATATGTGTAAGTTATGTCATAGGAGTTACATTCCCATTTGGGAAAGTAACTCCTCTTCTCCATTATGGAGGAATCTTTTCTTACATGGGAGTTACACATTTACTCCCCTATATGTACACACCTTTCCTGATCTATGAACACAGAGCATGGGCCTCTTTTGAGCCTTTTTCCCTCAATGCATGCACATTGCTTTCGAGTGAGTTCTTGCTTCGATCTTGAAGCTACACCATTTCCGTGGTTGAGTGCAATGTGTCGATGCTCATGGATTCCCTCCAGATCTTCATCATTCATCCGACGGTTTTCAAGTGTGGGTCCGCGATCTCGCGAAGTCGTTTCACCAAAGGTAAAGTCACAGAGCCGCGGAGGGTGCCACGTAACTCATTGGTGAAACTCCAGAGATATAATCCAAAATGGAGACCCCAAACAAGTGCCAAGATTCCACATGTCCCAGGCCCAAAAAGAGAAAAAATTGACATTTGAAAAGTCTTAGGGAAGCGGAAGCCTCCACGTGTCTCTTTAACGCAACTTCAAGGTTAAAATCCAGAGCGGGTTCCCAAATAAGTACGGGCTCGCCATGTGGTCAAAGTAAAAAGAAGACAAATTTGGCCATTGAAGAGTCCAGGACCGGTGGAAGGAGCCACGTGTCAACTCGGCGCAACTTCAAGGTTAAAATTTGGAATGGGTTATCAAACATTTGTCATCCCTCCATGTAGTAAGGGAACAAGAAAGGGAGTAGGACCGAATCGGCTAAGTATGAAAGGTAAGTGGAAGTTACCACCTCTCTCTTCAGTGAAACTTCAAAAGGCACGGCCAAAAGGCTGGTCCATAACGAGCACAAGCTGTTTAGCCACGTGTCCGGATCCCAAAAAGGAACATCGATCGTTGAAAAGGCCAAGCTCGGGACAATCTTTGCGGAGGTTTCCAAGTCACGTCTGCGTAACTTCAAAGGTAGAATCCAAAAATGGTCCCTAAACATGCGTCGGCTCTCCACGTGTCTTGGGTCAGGTACAATGTCTTCGCCATAATGAGCTTGGGCAAAATATAAAGGAATAGAGTAGGCCCGCGGAAGCCACCACATGTCTCTTCGGTGTAACTTCAAGAGTATAGAGGATGGGGTGAAACCTTGAGATGCACAGGGTTTGCCACGTGGATATGCGCAAATATATTCGATACTCGAAGTACCTTCAAGGGTATGTGCACCAAGTTGGGGGGAAAAAAGGGGGTCTTAAGTGGACATTTTTTTCTGAAAAAAAACTTCAACTTGTATGAGTTTTTTGAAATAGTTACACTCAAAATTGAAAGATGTTGTAGAAATATGAATCGTAGAATTTTGAGTCTAGTTTCTAAATCTACTAAATTTTATTGAAAACATATAAGTTTAAGTGGGTCAAACAACTAAAATACCAATATATGCTCTTGTTTTTGTTAAAAAACATAATAGAGTGACTTTCATGCCCCCACCATTTTTGAGCACCATTTAGTATTTTTGAAAACCCTTTGGTAGAAAGATAGCTAGGAGCATCTAGTTTGGGCTCCATTTTTTTAAAGATTTTTTAGCGAATATTTTTTTATTTATGATTTTCTAGTACAAAAAATTTATGTTTTGAAAAATAACGGAGCTCCGACCGTGCCCCCCTAACTACCTCAAAAATATCAAAATTTTTTTTTTTTTGAATATGTATAGAATTATGCCTAGTTTGGGCTAGTATAATTTTTAAAAATTTGATCACCCAAAAAAAGATACACCATGAAAGATAGACATATTTACACTTCAAAAAATAGCTATAAAAAGGCATAGTTAGAAAATAAATAATATGGAAACCTTATATTAGTCAAAAATTTGAAAAATTATATTTTTAGAAAGAAGAAACTCTGCTCTATGTCATGGTATAATTTTTTTAAAATGGATCGAATTGTTTTATTTTGATTTATCATAGAGGAAGTGGCATTTTTACATTTTCTTGCAAAAACACGTTGTTTGTTGTGTTTGTACAGGTCCATGCCTCAGGCTTGGGGATCCAAACCAGATCCCAAGCCTTGAGGCATGGCTTGGAAAAAGAGAAAATACAAAATGTGTACGTGTTATAATGTGTATATGTTTTTTTATTTGTTTATATATTGTGGCCCCCAACGTCCCTTTCATCTCTTTCACGGGAATTCTGCAAACATTCTGTTTTGTCTGCAATTTTCTCTACATTCTTGCATGATTTTTTAGTAGTTCATTTTGTCCCCTACCCCACTAGTTGATTTTTTCTAATCATGGGTGATAAATGTCAAGCTAAGGACAAGAGGAAAGTCAAGAACAAGACAGAGCAATTGGAAGAGAAGAGAATAAAGAAATTGAAGAGAATGCAAAAACTTTGAGCAGGGAAAGGTACATCCGCTATATCAAATGTAGCTAATGTATTAGAAAATGGGGATGAAATACATAATGAAAATGTAGAGAATAATGATTTTTCAATGAATAATGATTTTGCAATGAATAATGATATTGAATTGAATGATAATGTTGGTATGGATGAAGAAATTGATATGAATCCAATTGTTGAACCCTTACTTGAGAATCCAAATGTTAACCCCAAATTTGTATGAAAACACTGAATGAAGAAAGTAACCTTGTAAATGAATCTTCACCTCTAAGAACACCTCCTTCCATTTTGCAAAGAAAACCAATTCACTTAATTGAAATTGATGAAAACATTATAAAACCAATGCCTAACAAAATGTCTAAAAGAAATGCGAGAAGAAAAGCTAGTGGAATTTGGGATAATTACTTTGAGAATTTAAATGACACACAAAGATGTCAATTATTTATTTCATTGATGAAATTAATTAAGATGAGACCTATAATGAAGACCCTAGGGTTAAGAACATCTAATGTTGATGATCAAAATGCGTCGATTGTTGAAAACATACATAAAGCATACCAAACTGTAGGTGGAAAAAGCGCACCAAAGATAGTAATGTTACATGACATGCACTTACTAATTGTATAGTAAGTGATAAAACAGTTAATAAACACTTGATTAGAAAAAAAAGCAGTGCTTTGAAGCTAAACAAAAAACACTAATGAAAGCAATAGAGAGATGTAAACATCTTGAGTTAGTCAATAAAATTGACTATTGGGCTTTCTCTAGTAGACTTCCAATGAAAATAAAAGAATACATCTGATATTCTAAAAGAATTAATTGTAAAATTTTGGAATGAGAACACAAGGGTGTCACCGAATAGAAGAGATACAGTAAAAAGAAGAATAGGTTCTCGTAATCGTGAATCGTGTGCAAAACATTTCTTAGATATGACTCAAATATAATTGTTCTCTAAGTTTAAGAATGAAAATCCACAAATTAACATTAGCCAAAGATTCTTTGAAATGAGCAAACCCTTTTATGTGAAAATCAATCACTCACGTACCACTTGTTGTTGCAGGCATCATGTTGAATTTTCAATGCATTATGATGTTTTTTGTCAAATACGTCGTGTTTTGCATACTGACATCATGTTGCAAGAGTGTGGAATAAATGTCCCACAAAAATCTTCAAGGGAATTTATTTTGACAATATTTTGTGAAAAATCAACAAGATTTTTTTTTATAACAAAGCATGTTTGGATGGAATGTGCAATGTATGCGGTGGCTTGCCAAATCTGAAAAGTTGTATCCATGAGGAGAGTACATATTCAATAGGAAAAGAATTGGTTGATTTCACCAAATATAAATCGGTGGCATATCAATTAAAAGATGGAAAAGAATCTAAGAGGTGTGAGCTTGTTAGAAAACAATTACTTGTATCAGAATATATGGTCAAATTCAGAGAGGAAATTTTTTATGAGTATGCAAGGCACACACATAGAGCTCGATGGTTGGATGAACAATTCAAGTTAAGAAAGGACACATTCCCACTTGGTACTATTGTTTCAGTAGTTGACTTCATAGAGAATTACACATTGCAGCCACAAATGGAGGTTCAGTCTCAATATTATAACTCAGTGCAAGTTTCTATTTTTGTGCATATAACATTCATGCACTCTCTGAAAGCACTGAGAAAGATCAAAAATATTAAGAGAGTATCATTTCTACATCAGTGATGATCGGACACATTCTATAGAATATGTACAAGGGTGTTTCTAGTGTTTTATGTGAACTTGAATGAGAGGAACATTAGTTTTGATCAACATTACATTTGGTCATAAAATTGCACATCACAATTCAAGAATGCACAAATGTTTTATTGGCTAAGCAAAGGATGCACAAAGAAACAAATGTACAACATATCTAGAGTTTTACTGAGGCAGGGCATGGAAAAGGAGAGCATGATGGTGCATAGAGCATGTGTGAAAAGAGCACTTGCAAGAGAAGAGTTAAAGTTCAAGGATGGTGCTAAATTTACAGATGTAAAAAACATTGTTGATTGGTGTGTCAAGAATATGGGCCATGAATCTCAAGAGAGATCAATGGTTCATAGATATTTTTGGTTGATAGAGGAACAACATCTAACAAACTTTGAAGATTGTATGACAATTGCAGGATCAAGTGATATGCACTCATTCCGTAGTTCAGATGCAAATGCTTGGACTATTTATACTAGGTGCATGACATGTTTTTGTATATCATGCATTGATTTTACGTGGAATGAATGTGAGTCACAGTAGTGGGTGGATGAATGGACTTGTAGACCTCTAATTCCACTCGACACACATCAAGTTCCATGAGCATTACAACTTGCAGGGTCTTCAGATCAAATGACAACATCACCTGACTTTGACCAAGTCTCTGATTTAGTGTAACAAGGTACATACATATATGTACATGCCATGTTTTAGATTTATAAATTATTAAATGGTCAACTCTTAATGTATTTTTAAATTGACTAAACAATTTTACTTTGTGATACATAGGGCATGTTTTTGCAGTTATTGCGATGGAATTTAACGAAGAGGGAACAAACTACTTCTTGTCTCGTTGTGTAGAGGGGAAAAAAATTGACTTCCACAGTCATTGATGGTGAAGACCTTGAGTATCCCACTGGGTCAGTGGTAGTCACTGGAACTTGGCTTCGACGATATCCTATCAAAAAATCAAACATTTGGTTGTTTGAAGACTATGAAGTACATCGAAAGATACTTCACTATTCACATTTGGTCCTTGCAACAAAATATTAAATTGATCAAATATCGAGGTTGGCCATCAAACAAGAATCTGTGGAAGGTTCGTGAATCAAATCATGAAGCAATTCTTGCTACTGTCAAGAATAGAGTTGATCCTTGTGGTTCATTGGATTGAATTTGCAAAGGTATGTTCTTCATGAATTTAATTTGAATATTTACTTAAATGATTTTTTTAAATTTTGTATGATTTAAAATTCTATTTAATTGCTTACTAACATGTTTTGTAGGGTTGGTGCCAAAAGATTCCACCTTCATGTGGTTCGCACTGTTAGTAGAGAATTTATTATTCTATTAATTTGAATATTTACTTAAATGATTTTTTAAAAATTTTGTATGATTTAAAATTCTATTTAATTGCTTACTAACATGTTTATGTAGGTTAGTGGTGCCAAAAAATATTCCACCTTCATGTGGTTGGCACTGTCAGTAGAGAATTTATTATTCTCGAAGCCAAGTGAAGCTAAGAGAAATTAAATATTAGAAAGGAACAACAAACATAAATTCTCATTTCACCACCTATATTGTAAAAATATATTATTAAAATTCTCATTTCACCACCTATATTGTATGAACCACCTATATTATTCAGGTGATTGGCAATGGACAACCTTTTGCACACTAACTCGGTTTGAATGGAGATGGAGAAAACCACGAGAGAGATTTCGTAGAGGGCCCCAACATGGAGGTCTTGGATCTGACGAGACATCTCTAGGTGCCACGGGTCGAGAAATCACCCGTCGAAGATATGGCGTGTTTAGGCCTCAGGGCTCTTAAGGGACTACACCCATATGAGGTAGCCTGAAAACACGGGTAACGTAGGGAACCAAAACAAATAATCCACTAACTTTCACTAGGCCACCCCAACGTGTTGGCATAGTTGGTTCGGTCCCACGAGCTTTTGTTTGCAAACTATAACGTCTAGAAGCCCTACACTGACTAAAACTCCACTATTTCTCACCTTTACAAATAATAGGACAGCGAGAGAACTAAATGGATATGGATAAAACTGCGAGAGGATTTCGTAGATTACCCCAACATGGAGGTCTCAGATCTAACGAGATGTCTCTAGGTGCCACGGAGTCCAAGAAATCACCCGTCGAAGATATGGCATGTTTTGGCCTCGGGCTCTTAAGGACTATGCCCGGAGCGAGGTAGCCTAAAATCACGAGGAGTGTAGCAAAGAAAAAAAATCCTCCAGTAGCATTCACTTGGCCACCTTGACGTGTTTGCATAGTTGGTTCAGTCACATGAGCTTCCATTTGTAAACTACAGTGTCTGGAAGCCCTACACTGACTCAGACTCACTATTTCGCACCTTTGCAAACAATAGGATAGCGAGAGAACCGAATGGAGATGGAGAAAACCATGATAGGATTTCATAGAGGGCCCTGATGTGGAGGTCTCGGATCTGACGAGATGTCTCTAGGTGCCACAGAGTCTGAGAAATCACCTGTCGAAGATATAACGTGTTTTGACCTCAGGGCTCTTAAAGGACATAGTGACATCTTCACCTAATTGTTTTTCTTCACGATGTTCATTGTCATCTAAAGTTGAAGAATGAAATTTATATGGCCTTTGGCTAGCTTTTTTACGGCAAACAACCTTTTTAATATTGAAAAAAAAATTCAGCTCTTCATTCTCTATTTGATTGATCAAGATATTCATTCCTTCAAAATGAATAGTTGGAACATTGAGGCCTCCCCAACAAAACTAAGTTCATAGTCTACATAGTTGCATTCTGTGGAAAAATCTTTAAACATTAGTGGTTTACTCCACCCATGCTTTCGGGATACCTCATCCGAGCATAGTCCATTAAGAGCCCTAAGGCCAAAACATGTTATATCTTCGACGAGTGATTTCTCAGAATGCATGGCACCTAGAGACCTCTTGTCAGATCCAAAACATCCATGTTGAATCCCTCTATCAAATCCTCTCTTAGATTTATCCATATCCATCCGGTTCTCTCATTTTCCTATTGTTTGCAAACACACGAAATAGTGTAGTCTAAGTCAGTGTATGGTGTACAGAGGTAGATGCTTGTATTTTACAAAATGGTAGCTTGTGAGACGTAACTAACTACACCAACATGTCGGCGTCACCAGGTGAATACTATTAGAGGCTTTGTTTTTGTTCCCTACGCTCCCGTGCTTTCGGGCTACCTCGTCCGAGCGTAGTCCCTTAAGAGCCCTAAGGCCCAAACACGCCATATCTTCGATGAGTGATTTATTGGACTCCATGGCACCTAGAGACTCTCGTCGATCCGAGACCTCAAAGTTTGGGCCCTCTATGAAATCCTCTTGTAGTTTTATCCATATCCATTCAGTTCACTCTTGTCATATTGTTTTGCAAACGTGCGAAATAGTGGAGTCTAAGTCGGTGTAGAAATTTGCATAGACACTATAGTTTGCAAACGGAAGCTTGTGGGACAAAATCAACTATACCAACATGTTGTCTTTGGCTGGGTGAATGCTATTGGAGTCTTCATTTTTGTTCTCTACGCTACCCGTGCTTTCGGGCTACCTCGTCCGAGCATAGTCCCTTAAGAGCCTTGAGGCCCAAACACGCCATATCTTTAACAGGTGATTTCTCATACTGCATGGTACCTATAAACATCTTTTCAGATATGATACCTCCATGTTGGGGCCCTCTACAAAAATATCTCATGGTTTTCTCCATCTCCATTCGGTTCTCTTGTTGTCCTATTGTTTTGCAAAGTACGCGAAATATTGAGTCTAAGTAAGTATAGGGTGTAGGGTCCCGATGCTATAGTTTGCAAATGGAATCTCGTGGGACCAAAATAAATACACCAACACGTCGGGGTGGCCTGGTGAACACTAGTGGATTTTTTTTTGGTTCCCTACGCTCCCCGTGCTTTCGGGCTACCTTGTCCGGGCGTAGTCCCTTAAGATCCTTGAGGCCAAACACGCCATATCTTCGACGGGTGATTTCTCGGACTCCATGAAACCTAGAGATGTCTCGTTAGATCTAAGACCTCCATGTTGGGGCCCTCTACAAAATTCTCTTGTGGTTTTATCCATCTTCATTCTGGTTCTCTCGTTGTCCTATTTTTTGCAAAGGCGTGAAATATTTGAGTCTTAGTCAGTGTAGGGCTTCAAGATGCTATAGTTTACAAACAGAAGCTCATGGGACCGAACCAACTACACAAACACGTCAAGGTGGCCTAGTGAACACTAATGGAGTCCTCCTTTTTTTGTTTCCTACGCTCCCATGCTTTTCAGGGCTACCTCGTCCAGGGCGTAGTCCCTTAAGATCCTTGAGGCCCAAACATGCCATATCTTCGACGGGTGATTTCTTAGACTCCATGGCACCTAGAGACATCTCATCAGATCTAAGACCTCCATGTTAGGGCCCTCTACGAAATCCTCTCATGGTTTTATCCATCTCCATTCGGTTCTCTCATTGTCCTATTGTTTGCAAATACGTGAAATAGTGCAGTCTAAGTCAGTGTAGGGCTGCCAAACGCTATATTTTGCAAATGGAAGCTCATGGGACCAAACCAACTATGCCAACACATCGGGGTGGCTAGGTGAATGCTAGTGGAGGATTTTTTTGGTTCCCTACGCTACCCGTGCTTTCGGGCTACCTCGTCCGGGCATAGTCCCTTAAGAGCCATGAGCCCAAACACGCCATATCTTAAAAGTGATTTCTCGGACTCTCCATGGCACCTAGAGATGTCTCATTAGATCCGAGACCTCCATGTTGAGGCCCTCTACAAAATCCTCTCACATTTTTCTCCATCTCCATTCGGTTCTCTCACTATCCTATTGTTTGCAAAGGTGAAATAGTGTAGTTTGAGTCAGTGTAAGGCTACTAGATGTTGTATTTTTCAAACGGAAGCTTGTGGGACCAAACCAACTATGCCAACACATTGGGGTGATAAGGTGAATGCTAGTGAGGCTTTTTTTTTCCCTACCCTCCCGTGCTTTTGGGGCTACCTCGTTCTATGTATAGTCCCTTAAGAGCCTTGAGGCCCAAACACGCCATATCTTCGACAAGTGATTTCTCGGACTCCATGGCACCTAGAGATGTCTTGTCAGATCTCGATACCTCCATGTTGGGGCCCTATATGAAATCTCTCATGGTTTTATCCATCTCCATTATTTTCTCTTTTGTCCTATTGTTTTCAAAACACGAAATAGTGTAGTCTAGTCGGTGTAAGGTCTAGATGATGTATTTTGCAAACGAAGCTCATGGGACCAAACCAACTACGCCAAAACATTAGGGTGGCTAGGTGAATGCTATTGGAGGATTTTTTTGGTTCCCTATGCTCCCCATGCTTTCGGGCTACCTCATCCAAGCATAGTCCCTTAAGATCCCTGAGGCCAAAACATGTTATATCTTTGATGGGTGATTTCTTAGACTCTGTGGCACCTAGAGGCATCTCTTCAGATCCAAGACCTCCATGTTATGGCCCTTATAAAAAGCCTCTCATGTTTTTATCCATCTCCATTCGGTTCTCTCGCTGTCCTATTGTTTGCAAAGGCTCAAAATAGTGGAATCTCGAGTCATGTAGGGGCTGCGCAGTTTGTTGGTTGGCAAAAGGAAGCTTGTGGGACCAAACCAACTATGCCAACATGTCGGGGTGGCTAGGTGAATTCTAGTGAGGATTTTTTTTGGTTCCTACACTCCCCGTGCTTTTAGGCTACCTCATCCAAGCGTAGTCCATTAAGAGCCTTGAGGCCAAAACATGTTATATCTTCGACGGGTGATTTCTCAAACTCAGTGGCACCTAGAGATGTCTCGTGATCGTAGACCTCCATGAGACCCTCTATGGGGGCCTCTCATGAAATCCATGTCCATTTGGTTCTCTCGTTGTCTTATTATTTGCAAAGGCACGAAATAATTGGAGTCAGTCGGTGTAGGGTTTCCAGAGACATTATAGTTTGCAAACAAAGCTCATGGGACCAAACCAACTATGTCCAACATGTCGGGTGGCTTTGTGAATGCTAGTGGAGGATTTTTTTGGTTCCCTACACTCCTCCCATGCTTTTGGGCTACCTCGTCAGGCGTAGTCCCTTAAGAGCCCTAAATGACTAGATTAGCTTAAGAATGAATTTGATAGGGTATGTCTAAGAACACACGAGAGTTATCAATCACCTAGTAAATCTTTCTTGTTTAGTTCTGGATGGGAGTCGGTTAAGTACGTGCTTAGTGACCTTCCATTCATTGATAATTTATGTTATGATAAACCCATGGATGCTTTCAAAAGTGCCTTAAAAAGGATAGGGGTAGTCATCAAGCCTAGTGAAGGGTGTGATGTGATTTCCAAATAACTTGAAATGCCTACAGATTTAAAGGTAATAACACAAATTGGACAAGATTAGACAATCAAGAATCATTGAGTGTCTGAATCAGAATGTCATTACATCTGGAGACATTCTCAAGCATTGGAGTAATGTATATGGAGAGACATTCTCAAAATATCAACAGATGAAAGGCATCAAATTGTGACGACTCTCGGGTGTTTTAACAGGGGAGAAGACTAAGAAGCATAGAAGAATGTAGTAAGTGCATGATAAGATAGGAACCAGTACAAAGAGACCATGAGCAAGAAGAAGCACAAGTAAGGTAAATACACATATACACATTGATAAATTGAATGAATAATTACTTAGATTAGGTAACTCTTTATATACATACATTATATAAATATTGATTTCCAAAGTTTGATGCATATTATACATTGAAAATGCTAGTACATGTACATCACCAATAAATGAAAAAATAATCCATAATGTCTTAAATATTGTCAAGTGCACATCATATTAGTTTCATGTGAAAATAATCTTAGAAATGTAAGGTCTCATACAAAATTATCAAGTTCCAAATAGTATTTTAATGTGCATAATAAATACAAAAATGCCCAAATAGGTCATATACCATCAAGTTCAAATGCCATATAGGTGTACATACAATGCCATGCACATAGGCATACAAAAACAATGTCATGTAAGACATATATATTTCCTACTCATCAAAATCTATCCCTCTCTTAGCCTTGCTCGAAGAAGGCCCTCCCTTAGACAAAGATGGAGATCCATGAGATGAATTTGGATCTTCTGAGCCCATGATTTGAGTCCTCTTCCATTGAATACTCACTTTGTAGATGAGCTTGTAAATGCAAACAATTTTTGTCAAAACTTAATTTATATATGTTTTCAACATGTATTTAAGACCATGCTAGAATGAAAGTATTTACATAAATACACAAACTTACCGCAAGTTGTCGATCACGCTGAATTTGCATCTCACGCTCAGATGAGTCATCGGGAGCTCTTGTAGTACGAATGGGGGTATGAAGATGACGAGATGGAGGAGTTTGTGCCCTCGAAGTCAAAATGGAGGGGGTTGAAGTTCCCTACATACACATAAGATCAGAAAATCTAACATCAGAATTAGTGAAAATAGAACTAAGTACATGTATGTACATAATGACAATATTTTAACTAATTTTATCAATATAGAACTATTGTTTTTACCCCGCCACACCTGTATGAATCAAATGAACATGGCTACTACCTATCATAGGTAACTCCTGCATATACACAATGAAGGACATTATTAACATAATTTAATAATTCTACAATGAAAGACATTACTAACATGTAATTTAACATAATATGAATTACACGAGAAATTTAACAAAATTTACGTGTTGTTTGAATACCTCAGTGAGTTGTTGCGCAGATGAAATCACAGTGGCAACACCTTTATCTACTTGTCATAGAGATGGTGGGGTGTCTAGTGAAGTCAACATATTTATCAAACATGTATATCACGTGAGTTAGATGGACATACAAGAACATACATATATTTGACTTCAAAACTAATATATATATGCATGTAAAACTAATATATATATATATACACACACATACACACATACACACACACACACACACACACACACACACACACACACACACACACACATGTGAAAAATTTTACATAATTAACATTCTAAATTACCTTTGTGAATGTATGTGTATGCATGGTGCTTGCCACCTGTGTGGTCGGGATGAAGATGTGCCTCCCGCGTGCTATAATATCAATGCATATACATGTACAAATACAATTATTTCAAAAATTTAACATATATAAGTAAATCAAGTACTCCAAACTTTTTGTAACACACATAACAAAAATAACAAATTTACCTACAAAGGTGACACTATGAAATGTAATCCAAATGTCTTACTCAAAAGGACATCTGACATAGTGACATTATCGTGTGCACCCCTAGCACCAGGTACACCAAAATCAGTACACATGAAAGTATCATCCTCCTCAGGCCCCAAACATATACTACCACATGATGAGAAAAGATGTGGCCTCATGCTAGTTCTCCCTAAGGGAATACTTTTTGTACCTCCATGAGCATCGTGCTCAGAAATTTCCCTCGTATGTCGAAAAAGGGTTACAGATAGCCCTTGAAGCTCATGGAGTGTATCAATCTCTACTTGTCTCCTTCACTACTTGAGGGATAATCTCGGGGTGAGGGGGCTTACGTGTGGGGGAATCTACCTGTTGAATAGGTGCATGTTGTGCACCTAGTCGATCTCTGTGAGATCCTTTTCTTGGCCCCGAAATCTCATAAATCAAAATAATTTGGGATCTCATTGAGGATAAACTCGCAATAGAGTTTCCTCAGAAAGTATAGTGGCACCTTGTTGTTATTACAAGGTGGAAAATCAAATACCATCCACCATCGGTCCCAAAAATTATTTTTAATCAAATTATTATTGCACCAATGGATGGGAAAACATTTACATGACAACGAAACAGAAAATTAGTGTGGGGTCCATGAATAAGGTGCATATGAGGTATTTTGAAATTTCTTTTTCTTTACATCCACATATGACAATTTTTGGAATAATAAACCCTACAACCCTCTCTGTAAGTTGTCCAATGATCAATTTTCCCCATTGCCACATCAACTTGAACAAGTAATGCCTCCAATGTGTTTGCAAGAGAGGCGCGGTGGGGGTTTGTAGATTGTGAATCCCTCATTATTTTGATTAAATCCTCAATTTCAATTTTGTTTTCAACTATGTGGGCTACTAAATCTTCTTGACTACCTAGGGATGTTGAGCAATTATGGGAGTGTCGAGAGGGATGACAAGAATAACAGGGTTTTGTTGTGGTTGATTCCCTCGACCTCTAACTATAACAATAAAAAATATGTATTCAATTAAAATTTTAATCTATAATTATCATATTTCAATGCAATTTTGAGAAAATAATCATGCTTACCTCTTTTCCGTGGCACCATCATCGATTCAGATCTTCCTGGTGATCCAGAAACAATTCTTTGAGCTTGAGATCCAACTAAATGAAAAAATGGGAGGACACGGTTAAGCTTTGAAACTCGCGTTTGAGGGAGATAAAATGATAGAGGCTTGGGCCTCTTTTTTTTCTTTATAATAGGAATAACGCGTACATGTTATGCCTTGGTAAATCCCAAACTTGAAAATTTTAAATGTGATTATGTTATAATAGAATGCATACGCCTTTTTCTTTTTTTCAAATTTTTGTCTACTTTTTGGCCCCCCAACTTTATCCACTTACCCTCAAGCAGACATATCTTTTGATCGGAAGATTAGAATCGAGTGAGAGGGGACGTTTTAGATATCTCTTGGCACCTGCTACCCACATGTTACCATTAATGTCTCGACCCACCATGATGAAGAATGGGTTTCCTCTCTTTCTTAGCAAGGAACAGAGATGAGGGCATGGGTGTTTCGGGGGACTTATCATTATGGTAGGGGAATTCAATGCCCCTTTAAGGGCGGTCGGAACAGGGTTGGATTTTTCCTCCTTTCTCTGTCTCTCATTCTTCCTATATTTTGTACAAGAGGGACAATTTTAAAGTGTTGGACATTCTTTATTTGTGCCCTCCCTTTGTGTCTTCTCTGCAGATGAATTCATGGAGCCTCGAACCCCTCCATCCAAATTGTAATGAAATTTCTACCTCTTGGCTGCTATAATGCACTATATCAATTCTTGGAGTAATAGAATAAGTTTGTGAATGATTTCAACCCTCTCTTATGTTTTATTTCTTCTTCCTGATCCCTTATTGCAATCTTGGTCATCTGTGCATGGATATTGTTTCACATTTTAATGGTTTTTGTTTAAATGAAATGCAAATGTTCGTCATTCCTTCGGTGCAGCACCTATGTTAGATTAGGTTTTAATTCTTGCATCCTCTTAACTTTGTCTCCTTGGAAAATTAGAATAGGATTTAGGATAGACCTTCTGTAACCTAAACGTATGCACCTAAATAGAGGGAATAAGATTTGGCCTTCATTCAAAGATCTCTCTTGACTCATAAAGTCCCACACTTTGAGAGATTCTCCATGTTGTGTAGTCACACTGAGGATCTCAACCCATCAAGTTGCAGATTTTAGGGGTCTTTGTGATTTTGCAACAAAATACCTTTTTGGCCTCATGGCCATATTAACAACATTGAAATAATAAAAATACATGCATGTACATATAATCAATTATCATGACTAAACCATCTTAAAACAAGTAATTTTCCATCGTTCCCAATTTATATTATTTCAATTACATTACTTTACCAACTAGTAATAAGATCATGACATCAAATACATCATCTACCATCATATCATTGTTGAAATAAATGTAGTAGTCCAATAGAATCACAAAATCGAGAATTAAAAATATCCAAATATGAATATAACCCATCTTTTAAGTCATTTCATAAGTCTAACATCAATACCATAACTAAATTAACTAATCAAAATAGCAATGCTCATCTTTCATTATCTAAAATCTAATAGAAATGTCCAAATCTCTAATCTATAATAAGCAGAATCATAATCATATAAATGTCAAAGAGGAGTGGGCACTATAACCCGCTCCCCTTAGACTCGACTTCCTCTTGGAAGTCACTAGAATAAATGTGGGAATTGTTCTCTCACAAGCGTGGCATCCTCCGCATAGCTTATGTCTCATCGTATCTATCCCATAGAATATGAACCTAGTTAATATCTCTACCTCCTCAAGGCCTAAGGTCCTATGCTCTAAAATACGGACGAGATCCACCATCACCCTCGCCCCGATCTTGCACTTGCAATGAGGTAAAATCTAATACATGAGAAGGATCTATAATGTACCTCCTAAGTACATAAACATTAAATACATCATGGATGTGAGACAAGATAGGTGGTAATGCTAGATGATAGGTTAAAGGACCGATACGCTCCAAGATATCAAAGGGACCCGCAAACCTAGGAGAAAGCTTAGAACCTTTTATGTAATGGATATGGCTCTTATGAGGCCTGAAACAAAGAAACACCTTCATGCTGACCTCAAAACTAAGATCTAATCTACGCTGATATGCATACTTTTTTTCCTATCCCGAGCCTCTTGTAATCTCTTCCCGATCATGAAAACTTGCTGCTCCATATCTTGCAAAAGCAGGACCAAGAGAAACCCTGTCCTCCAATCTGTCCCAACTCAACGGTGTCTGCACTCCCTTCCACGCAATGTCCGAAAAGGATCCATGATTATCAAACTCGATAACTATTATTGAAGGAAAACTCCACCAAATACATATACTCCTCCCACCTTGACTGATGGTCCATGACGTACATCCTAAGCATGTCCTCCAATATCTGATTCACCCACTCTGTCTGTCCATTTCTCTCGAGGGTGATAAGTTACACTGAAGTTGATCTTTTCCTAAGAGCATGTTGCATGTATGGTAGTCTAGAAGTGAGAATTTTACAAGGGATTATAGTCAAAAATGATATTCTACGGAATCTCATGTAATTTGATAATCTCATCAAGGTATAGTCATGCCACTACACTAACTATGTAGGTGGTCTTCACTTGGAGAGAAGTGTGCCACATTCGTCAATTTATCCATTGTGACCATGATGGTGTCATGGTGGTATCTCGACGCGTCGATAACCCAACTATGAAATCCATGGAAATGGTGTCCCATTTACACTCCAAAGTATTACGTGAGGGAAGTGAAGGCCAATTGGGTGCTGATGCTCGGCCTTCACCTTCTAACACTCTAAACAAAGTGTGACACAAATTGAGCTATGTCTCTTTGTATTCCCCTCTAATGGTAAATTTTTCTCAAGGTGGCGTGCATCTTCTTCACCCCAGGATGGGCTGAATAAGGTGCACGATGAGCCTCTTTCAAAACATCTTTTCTTAAGACTCAATATCTAAGAACATATATCTAACCTCTATGTCTAATAATACCATCTTCCTCTAATGAAAATCCATCAAATTTCCCCTCAAGGGGCCTCTATGAATCAATATTTGATTTGGCTACAAGGTAGAAGTTGTTTTGAGGAAGCTGCTAAAAAATCTAGCTTTGCAAATCTATACCCACGATATAGATATAACCACATGCCTTCACCTACTCAAGGCATCTGCAACCATGTTCTCCTTCCCCTTCACATGCTCTATCTTCATATCGTATTCACAAAGCATCTCCATCAAATTCCACCGACGATCATTGAGATTGGGCTATGTGAAGAGGTGGCAAAGACTCAAGCAATCGAGTCCTGAGTGTAAGTCTCTTGCCAAGAAATAAATGTATCCACCAAACCAAGGCATGCACAACTACTACAATCTCAAGAACATGATTTAGATAGTTGAGATCATAATCCTTGAGTTTTTGAGACTTAAAAGTAACCACTCGGCCCTCCTACATTAACACACCTCCTAGTCCTACCAACAAGGCATCTATGGAAATGAAGAACTTTCCCTAAAGTGTCAGTACTACAAGAATAGGTGTTGTCATGAGGCATTCCTTCAATGTCTTGAAGGCCTGCTCACATCTATCTGACCATAATAACTTCTTCCCTTTCCACTTTGAAGGGAAGTGATGGGGTGCACAACTCGAGAAAAGTCCTGAACAAATCTCCTATAGTATCCTACCAAACCCATGAAACTACACACCTTGGTCACACTAGTGGGTGTTGGCCAATCCATAATGGCTCTAATATTGGAAGGATCGACTGTGATACCTTCCCCAAAAATGATGTGACCCAAATACTGCACCTTTGACTGAAAGAATGCACACTTCTCTAGGTTCCCGTAAAGTTACTACTCATGAAGACACTGTAAAACCTAACGAAGGTGCTCCTCATGCTCCTCATGCATACGTGAGTAAATCAAAATGTTGTCGATAAAAATTAGAATGAAACAATCCAAGAACATACGGAACACCCCGTTCATCAAGTTCATGAACACTGCGGTGACGTTCATCAAACCAAAGGGCATAATCTTGTGAACTCAAAGTGCACATATCTCGTGCGTAAAGATGACTTGTGGTTATTTGCCTCTCCAATACTCACTGATGGTATATAGACTTAAGATCAATTTTAGAAAATACAATGGCCCCCTTCATCGATGGAAAAAATCATCAATGTGAGGAAATGAGGTAATGATTCTTGATCGTTACTTTATTCGATTATCTGTAGTCCACGAGACAAATGCAAGGACCCATCCTTCTTCTTAACAAAAATCACTTGTGCACCCCAAGGGGATACACTAGGACAGATTTGGCCTTTCTCAAGAAGGCCCTCCAGCTCTGACCTAAGCTCACAAAGCTCTGGTGTGGTCATCCTATAAGAATCGGATGAGATAGATTCTACTCCTGGAAGCAAGTCAATGTGGAAGCCTATCTCACATGGGGGAGGCATCCCTGATAGCTCATTAGGAATCACATCAGAAACTCCTACAAAATGGGGTGGTCGTCAGTGAAGGTCCACTAACCACATCCTCTAACCTATCACTAATAGTACTATCGTACAACTGACACCCATGTCATGCACACCGCTTAAGCTGCATAGCAGAAATAGTGTAGATAGAAATGGGTTTCCTAACTCCATCTATCACCGAATCAACCCCAAGTCATTTGTACATGATATAATCTTATGGTAATAATCCCTCTACATTTTTGTACGAGATAACCAATTCATGCCCAAGATGACCCCATATGAACCTAATGGAAGAATACGAAGATCGAGGTAGTGGTGACAGTCCCAAATCCACTACATATTCCTTAATTAAGGATTCTATGGAGATTTTGGCTCCAAAAGCCATCTTGATGTACCAACTAAGGCCCTGTCTAACTCGCCACCACCCTATAATGCTCTACTAAAGATGGTGCAATAAAGGAGTCGATGAACCGAGAATCAAATAGAATAGAGGTAGGAATACCACCAATGCTACCTGTAGTCTCTCTCATAGTTCCTCGATGCTCACTGGCAATTCTCAACCACAACATAGATCTCGATGGCTATGTCATGTGTCACCAACTTTAGGGTCTAAAATCGGATCCTTACCCTTATTACTAGCGTTCTATGGGAACTTTCTCCAATGATATCTTAAAACACCACAACCATAACAACTTCTTGGTCCTCTCTAATGAGATGCGGCTCCGTAGTTACTTTAGTGGTCTATTCCGTGCATTCTAATGATCGGGATATGGACTGTTGTGGTCACTATTGATGAAATCATGTTGACTGAGCCCTCGGTGTACCACTTCTCGTGTCCTAATTAGACCCCTGGGGAGGCCCCATACTACGTCCCCTCTCGAGCGTTGAATCTCTCGTGGAGGTCCGAACAGGTGGACGAGTTTTCTGCTTTGTTATTGTGGGCTGTGGTGGTGGATGTTATGGTATCCCGAATGAAGACTTTAAAGAACCATGTCTCATGCCATGAGGAGGAGGACCTCACCCCCTTGACTTCATATCCTGCATCTATTAGATTTTTCTCCTCACTTTATCCCCGGCTTGTTGAGTCATCCCCTAGTATCTTTTGTAATGTATGCCTTCTCAATGGCCTCTGCTAAGGTCTGTGGGAAATGAATGTGTACCGCACCTCCCAAATCTAAGTTCAGTCCCTCATGAACCTATCAATCCCGACCCGATCTTCCGACATATACTCACCATACTGAAGTAAGTAAGGAAATTGACTCTCGTACTCTACTACTGTCATGGACTCCTGATGTAGGTTATGGAACTCATATATCCCCTGCTACATAAACTTCCTAGATACATTTCTTCTCCTTAACCACTCCTCGAAGAGCTTCAGTAGTTGTCTCTAAGTATATGTGGAGCTTCTGCTCCTCGGTCATCCAACAAAAACTCCGATCCATGCCTCGGAAGGTGAATCGCAACATGAGCCTTTGTGTTGCTAGTACATGGGTAAATATTAAAGCATCTGCTAAAGCTCACTAACCAAGCCTATTCCTGAAAACAACGTATATCTCTAGAATAATAAGATGGGCATAGCTTCATGATCACCCTAATATGATTTACACCTGACTACTATCGACCCTAGGTTTCTCTGCCTTCTCTTCCTCGGCCTAGAGCTCGAGATCTATCTCTCTTTCCTAAAATCCTATCTCCATGTCCCCTATAAGGTGAATCTTCTCTAGTTGACTCCACGCAAGAGTTTTATACCCTATGCTCATTGATGTGTCATGGAGATGGACGAGCCTCTACTGATGGCTCTCTATCTTGTTTGATAGGTCATCCTCCTAAGTATTCTCTACATATAACGGCATTGACATCATGTAGTGTCTGTAATATCTGAGGTAAAATGGCCACTACAGCCTAATCTAGAGGTAGCAAGTCTAGGTCTACGTGTAAGAACCCCTCGTCTAGTTTGTGCCTCTTGCACGTACTCAAGGTGAGAGTTAGTTCATCGTTCTAGGTTTTATTTCTGTTTTTCTATGTTTCCTATAGTATACAAATATCTATGTTGTTTTCTAGGTTTAGAGTTCCATTAGACTTGATGTTCATGTCTCATATTTTCAATTTTGCCCATGGGTCCAAGATTTGAACCCACAACTCTGATACCAAGTGTAACGCCCACAAATTTTCCCACACGAAACCAAAGACAAACATAGGTCAAACTAGAAAAATTGTGGAATAATATTTTTGTTAAAACCTACTCGCAACACTAGGTTAAAATTTACGGTCACACTTTCTCATTTTAAAATTACATTAAATTAATATTATTAATTTCCCTTAGATCCCCTTTAAATAAAATAATAAAATCTCTCAATACTATTTAATAAATTAATTAGTCTAAAACAAGACATAGGCTCCCTCACAATTATTTTTAATACAATTACATTTAACCTTAATGATACTTGGTCAATTTAATATCAAGGGTACTGTGGTCTAGTCATTTAATTAATAATTTTTTTCTACACTCACAAAGGGGTCAAAGCTTGCATTAAATAAAAAGGTCTCTAATAAAATATTTGGGTTAGAGAAGTAATAACACCCCCCTACACCACTTGAGTGGCCCAAAAATAAAGTCTACCCATGCATTTTAAATTTTAAATTTCTCTCACCCACTTCCCACTTACTTTTTGTAGGGATGAATCTCATCCATTGAATGGATTCATTTGGAGCCCTTGGATTTAGGGATGAATCTAACCCTAAACTTAGTTATGAAAAACTCTTTTCATTTCTTTTGACTTATTGTTTCTTCTTTTTGTTTTTGAGATTGGTGAAGGAAGAAGGTGGAAGCCATGAGAGGAAAGCTCAAGCTCAAGAAGGAAAAAAAAAAAATTGTTGGGGATTCCATTGACACCCACTCCTAGGGTTTGAAAATTATTTTTATTACTTGTTTAACTCATTCTTTTGTATTTTCCCAAATGGTTAGAATGGTGTGTACATTTACTTGGGTAAAAGGACACACACACACACACACACACACACACACACACAGATACATACATACATACATATATATATATATATATATATATATATATATATATATATATATATATATATATAAGCTCAAGCTTAGTGGGAGGGACTCATATAGTCCAAAAATGCAAGAAAAATATGATTGCACAAATATTACAAAGACCGGGGTTTAATGTTTAGAAAACTATTTGGGTATGGGGGAGAATCGCCGACCCAACCCCCATCCCATTTATTAATGGGGTTGGGTGTGTGGCTGGTGACCCTTCCCAAACCCTTACCATTATATAAATCTACGAGGCCATGGCCTATACAATCTGCAATCTTGAATTCTATTTGATTATTAACATTTTTTTTGTTTATTTAATGCCTATTTATTATAATTCTAGAATTCACAACTCTAGAATTCATGCATTTGGTTTGTTTATATGATGTTTCAACCTTGAAACACTACTTCAATTTTTCAAACATAGTTCCAAAAAAAAATTTCACCATACATCCTGCTAACATCTACACATGTTGTGCCAAGATATGAATAAATGGATTCAACATATAAAGCATCCACGTTCCTTGTAATGAGAAATTTCTTTATAAAATTTAGAACACTTCTTAGAGCACCTTTTTATATTTTTATCTTTATTGAATCTCAGATATAATAGTGCTCTACCTAGATCTATTTGTCTCTTAAGATTGTTATATCCCCGACTTAGGTCATACAACACCCTCCATGTAAAAGAACGAGTCATACTCAATAACACACCTTTAAGGTCTTTAAGTCATCTCTACACAATCTTATAACAAGAACCATGAGACAAAAACATACCCCCACTATGACAAACATAAGCTACATGTGTACATACTTATAATATTACAAAATAACTCCATTTGTCTATACAAACCTTATAGTTCAATTACATCTTCTTGAAGATTAAAAATAAAACTTTCTTGAAGCACATATGCTTCATATCAAACTTCTAAACACAAGAATGGTTTGTCAAGAAATTTGACATACTATATTCCTTACTAACCTATTTTAGGTATTCAACATGAGAAACATGGCACGATACTTATATATCTTCTTATTATGTCTTCAACTATCTTAAATTTGACTTCCTAGGTATAACAAACCATGCTACAAATTCATTAGACTCTCATGACTTTATGACATCAACACATGTTTTATTAAAAATATATTGTCCTCATGTAAACAATACTCCTAAGACTCAGTACCTAAAAATGCAAAAACCATATGGATACATACTTTTGTGATCATCTTCTCGAAACCGTCATTGAGTAACATGATTCCAACTCAACAACATACCTTTCCACAATAGTGAAGAGTTCAAAAACCCCTAATAAAAAAAGTTATCTAAGATCCTTCTTTTTTTGTTTACTGCCGACTAATTTTAGCTAAGAATATATTATTTTTTTTAGATAACTACACATTATGATTGATTCTTAGTCATGGTAAACATGCCCTCCTTTCATGAAAAACATGACTGAATTCTTGAATGTACTTTAAATTCCTTCAACTTATTCACATGATCAGACTTTAAAATCATCTTAACTATCTCATGTTCAACCTTCTTGAGTTCTTTTGCATCATCATCCTTTATCATCCATATTTCCTTCAACTTAGGATTAACACAATTCTCTTCTTGTATTGGATCATTAAAATTCTTGTTTTTTCTCGATGGATCAAGATGAGAAAACCTAGTAATGTGGCCTTATCGGTGATTATTATAGAAAATAACAACGTACATACCTCTTAAACGATGTTGAAAATTATATATTCCATTCATCAATTGATATATAATTTTGAAATAAATCATATAGGCCCTTAATTTGTGACCATACTCGTGCCAAAAAAATAACCATAAAAAAACTTTTATACCTTCTTACATTGTGTTTCCTAATGGAAATATATGTTTCATAGGTCTTAGAATAGACATTTTCTACATGGAAACCTTAATATTCACATTATTTGGAAATAAAATAAGATTATTGACTTGGTATATTATGCTTCTCATCATCTCCAATTCTTGTCTTGTTCCATCCAATGAAACCTAGGCCTTTTCTATCACCTAGTGCCTTATGAGAGTTTAAAATGTCATCTAGGGAATTTGTGGTTTATTCAAACCTATCACATGTTTTCAGCCAGCTAGACACATGCTTCAACCATACCTTAAATGACATCATGTAGGTTTCATACTTTGTGCAATGATCATCTTTGAACTTAATGGTTTCTACCTCTTCCTTGAGCTTCACACACTCTTATTCCTTTCTCTTGAGAGTTGTTTTCATAGATTTAACTTGAATCTTATGCTAATTTATTATTTCTTCATATTAATTTTATAATGACTTAAAATTTATGTTATCATTTAGATGGGACACTAACTCTTCTTTCACGTCTACCAAAAATTCTACATAGTCAGCTTGATCATGCATACTAACCTCATATCGCTTATTCTACAATTTTTCACACTCATATTAATTTTCCTCAAACTTGCAATTGTATCCTCTAGCTAATTATTGAGTGTCTTGATGGTTTATTCATCCTTATTGGCCATATATATCAACTCTTGGTTATATTTATTCAAATTTTTAACCATTTAGTGTTCTTAGGATCAACGTAAGCTTGTTGGTCTTGCACCAAAATCTCTACTCTCATACAAAATTTTGGAAGCACAAACACTGGGGTGAGTCATTGTACATACAATATTTTCATTCACTTTAACCATTAAAATCCATAAACGATTGAACTTTTCTTATTTATTAAGATTTAGCCATCAACCATTCAAGTTATCTTATTTATTAATTAATATGGAACCTAAAAGAATTGAGTTTTAACTAGCTAGAAATTCTTGAGAAAAATTATTATGTTA
This sequence comes from Taxus wallichiana var. yunnanensis, assembly GCA_018340775.1. NCBI lineage: Eukaryota > Viridiplantae > Streptophyta > Pinopsida > Cupressales > Taxaceae > Taxus > Taxus wallichiana. Next base: position 141,567,614 of record CM031238.1, read on the forward strand.
AAATGATGGAAGACCATCTAAACCCTAGCCCTAATCTCTGCGGAAAAAATAGAAATTTTTATTCTCTCGAGGGTGCTATTCATTTTTAGGGGTCTCCGATAAGATCGGTTGGAAAATGTGGCAATAATGTGAGAGATATTGGTTGTGGATCTCTCTCTACCATTCCCTCTCACCGTATTGGAATGTCCGAAAATAAATTTGAAACCCTAATTTCTCATTTTTGGGATGATAATGGCCATGCTTTTGGGGAGCATTTATGGGACCTGGGGTGGATAGTTGGGACCTTGGAAAAGTAACATGTTATTAACATAAATTTTAGGTGGCTATCTATGGATGACGCAAGACAAGGTGTCTCTTCCATGGGAAGCTATGTATTTGGTGGAAGGGTTTCTCTTACTCACCCAATTTCATCCCTTGTTTTAGGAAATGTAAATAATGGAATTGTTATGAAGGGGAGTGACATGGTAAATAAGTTGAATCATTATTTCCATGAGGTGCTCCCAAGGAAGACATGACTCAAGCCCACAATGCCCGTTGACTACAACCCTTGCATTCATTTTGGAGATGAGCTTATTTTAGTCAAATCTTACTACCAAGACCACACCATGATCTACCAATTCAGGTGTCTTTAGAAACCCTTCCAAAATGTCACGAGATGAATTTCCAAACATTGGATCCCTCTTCTAGATAATAGGCTATATTCTCGTATCCCTATGTTAAGGATACTTTAATTTTCATGTTCTCATCAATATCTAATAAAGACACCATAGGAGAAAATATTTGGGAATTTTAATTTCATTAACTTTTGTTGAAACCATGGTTTCCCTCTTTTAACCCAACTACTAAATCTTTCTCTTGCAAAATGGTTTGGATTATATTGCCTCAACTTCCTCTTTAATTTTGGAACCATGATTATCTGATATCCATTGGTATTTTTTGGCTAACATACTAAATATTAAGCCTCAAACCTTTGATTTTATACACACAACATATTCCGTAATCCTGTTGAGATTGACACCTCCAAGTACCTCCTTCTCACATTGACGTTAAATTTTAAAATTGAACTTCGAATCAACCTCTTAGCTATGAAGGTTTACCCTTTAGATGTAGAAGATTCTTCTCTTTAAAAATAATGTGGATTCATGTGGGATGGAAAGGCATAAAAATGAGAGCAATTGGTGGAAAATTTCCTCCCAAAACATTTGGTTTTTGACACCAAAGATGAATTAGATTCAAACACCAATTTTGAGGTTCTAGAATCAGTTCCTAAAAATCCCTTTACTGTTCCTATAATCTCTCTTAAGGAAATTTTAGATGATGGTAATAAGGGAATGTAAAATTGAGGGAAAAAGTGGAACCAAAGTTGATTGAAGCGGATAAGGAGAATGTCCGTCCTCACTCTCTTTGTTAAAAAAGCACATACTAGTCAATTGATGCTCCCGATTCTATTGAGGACAATCCATAAGGGTGGAAAACGATTCATAACAAGAAAAAATCTAACCATAAATAAATAAATTTCCCACCTATATTATTGATCTCTTTTCTTTTGTTTAGTTTTTCCTTTCTATATAGATTTATTTGTAAAGACAACACTTGTTTCTCTTGTTGTTATAGTTTTGCATAGTAGTGTGCTTCTTTTTTAATCTAGTTTTCTCTTTTCTTTATCTAGGTGTTGACCCATCCTTTTTATTTTTGGGTAGGATCCCAATCAATTGTTTTCCATTAATAAAAAAAAATCTTATTTATTAATATTAATCAATATAATAAAAGCATCAAAGCATATGCAAGAAGAACACAATAACATATGGACACAATATTCTATTGTGAAAACCTCACGAGGGAGAAAACCCATTGAAATTCTACATATGGTAATCAACATAAAGGAAATTTGTGAATATTACACATCACAATAGATATCTTTATTGAGGCACCAACCCCATTAAAAGCTCCAAACCCTAGTTTAGTAGAGCACCAAACCCTAGTTTAGTAGAGAACAAAACCTACAATGAGGAACCAACCTAATTCATGATTCAACACTAACAAAATACATATAAAATTAATGTCATCTATGAAATTTTTCTCACACAAATGATTGCTACTCTAAGAACCTCACTCTCCTCTCTATCTTCCTCAAAACATATTTATAGTCTCCATGCCCAAAACCTATTCCTTAAGGCTGATTTTCACATCTTCCTAGCTCACCATCATATAATTTCTCTCTTGAAGAAGATAAAAATCCATCCCCCTCTCATCTAGGTAATAAGGACCTTTATCAGCTTCTACAATAACCCTCTAGGTTGAACTTTTTCTCCACTCTCTCAACTAGCTCGAATGAGCTTTCTAACTTGACATTATACATGTCTCGTCCTTATAATTCACCTGGTTTAGCCATGATAGAGTAAATAAACTCACCAAAACATACTAAAATCCTAAAAATATCACCCATAGGATGATATAGGTTTCCAACATCACCTAGATCTTTCTAGACCTCCATTAGTTCACAAGAAGTTATAAAACATCAAAACAAGTAACTCACCATGAAGTGAATGTTCTAGCAAAAAAACATAATTTACAAAAGAATAAAAAACACTTAGATAATTTGTGTAAGCCTTCAGAAATCTTAATAAATCATGAAACACTCAATAACCTTCATCTCACACCATGAAACAAGTACCCTTAAAAATAATAAACAAGTATCCTCAAAAATAGCCTTTAAAGAATAGGCCATAACTTGTTCAAATCTCTACAAAAACTCAAGTGTGATATATCATTGGAAATATCTTGACCTCTTGTTTAGGAAAAAGTTAAAACCTAGCCATATATTAAATTGTACCACCTCCTAAACATTTTTATACCCACACCGATACATAATGAAAAAATTACCTAAAAACCAGTCCTAAAAATAGGGAACACTTGAAAATTAAAAGGCTCAATCATTCTCTAAAACAATAATGAACATGAAGAAAAACTCCCATACTTAAATAAAATTTGACTGTTCATTAGGTGTAATGAACGCTTTTTCCAAAAAATTAAAATCTTTAGAAACTTGTCATTTTGCGTGGGGCCCATATACAACCAAAAGCTCTAAATCGCCCATGGAGAATGTTGGAGGAATTCTCTACAACACCTAATCATCACCCTTAAAAAATAAATAATTTTTTAGCAATAAATCAGTTTCTCTCATGTCATTTTGTAACAATGGATTTAAAAGTGTTTAAAAGTTGTTTACCTTGTTAACAATTGTTAATAAAATCAAGACGATAAAAAATTAAATTTTCTTGGAAAATATTGATAACATACCTATTAAAATTTACCCATGATTTCATTTCCTCATGCAAATCAAAAATTCTCTAATGAACATCATAAATTAAAATTTGAGCTCTAATTACGACTTGTGGTTCAACAAAAGTTAACGAAGTTAACAAAATTAGATATTGCACTTTGAGCTCTAATTAGTAATGGTCAAAGTGCAATAGCTAAAAAGAAAACATCACCTAAACCTAAACATTGGTACCCACCTCCATGTCAACATGTCAACATGATTGTAATAATTAAAATTTCAAAAATATTCCCAAACATACTCACTCCACCACATCACCATCGATTTCACAACGTTTAAGTCTAGAAACATACTTTAAAATATTGTCTAATGCCTGAATTGGCACAATATGAAACCTTTGAGTATTCCAACACATCATCCTCATGTTTCCCATTCTCTTAACATTCTCAAAATACTACTACATGCCTCATTTAACCATTACATACCTCATATTACACTCCGGGCCACATAAATAGTCACCTTGAATATGCTTGTTTCACACAATCTATCATCCACATCACCTTAAAAACCATGAGAACATGATAGGAACTTTAACATACCTAATGATATCATCACAAAACTATCCATACCTTTACAAGACATGATAATACTGTAATAAATCACTATATTGTCTCACAAACCCATACAAGATCATGCGATCTAAAAATACAAGAAACATCCATGCTCACTACACATTTTGATATCAATTCAACTCAATAACATCTCTAAAAACACATCACTTTGACATCAACAAAAATACATGGCCAACATTTCATAGGAACCAAATTCTATTGCTAACAATAGGTTATAGTAATGAAATCATACACTTAATACCTACAACATGCCTCTAAGAAGGTGAACATATGAATGGTATTTAAGTAATAATATTAGATATTAATAATAATTTTTTTACTCTTAATTTATTTTTTATTTTAGACACTCTTCTTATATTCATTTGAAATCATTCCTATAATAAATATTTAAATTTCTTTAAATTATTTGGTGAATCTGGCCCTTATATGCCCATTATCGGACCCATATTTCACGCCCATTAATCAAAATAGTTGCTTTGGTCTCCCAAAACATACTGAAATCCTCCCACATACATGTATTTATTTTAGTATTAAGAATAAAACCAAACATCTTAACTTTGTATTCAAATCTGTAAGACCCCCTTAATGACATAGAAACATGTGAGCTAATGAAAAATGTTATAATGAATAGACTAGTGTGGATAAGGCATAACTTGATCCTATCACCACTTTTCATTCTGCATTACGTGATAATCTCATAGATGTAACACATGTCCTTGATGTTTTATTAATATATCAATGTTCCCATGATAATGGTTCTCATGTCGGTATGGTCCGTTCGTTGGATCTCTCTATTGTTTTAACTTATTTTATTTCACCTTCTTCCTCTACAATCACTACTTTGATTTCCACCATTCACATGCCTATTGCTACACCCACTGATCATTTTTATCCCCCATCATTTCATATATCTATCCCAAAACTTCTTTAGGAACCCATTCCATAGTTTATTTGTATCATGTTTTACAATCTCAAATTCATCAATTGCAATTTCCCTCTTTTGTTTCCTCCCCATCTTCTGATTCTCCACTTCTTCTCCATAGTCTTCTCATACTTAAAGTATTATCATATCCACTTCATCCCAATTTTTCCACACCTATGTTTCCTCTCCTTTATTTCCATGGATATTACCAAGAGAATATTTTATCATTTCATGTGGCATAATTAGATTATGCTTGTGATGACACACTCTTGACCAAGTTGTTTGCAAGGATATTATAGGAATGTGCATTGTGAGGGTTTTGTTACTTATAGTCCAAGAGGTATTTTACTTTAGAAAATATATTTCTACACACATTTCTATGAATACTAAAATGAATATATCATACATACAAATGGCAAAACCGAGGAAAAGAACTAATGAAAATCATAGTAACTAAGTTTTTTGATATAAGACCAATATTTTCTAAAATGAACATTGTCTTTTCTTAATATAAATTGTTAAATATTTTTATCCTAATCTTAATACTTTGTTTGCATTATTTTTTACACTTTGGTTCTTTCAATCTTTTTATAATGTATGCCACACTCTTAAATATCTTGAAATCAAGTTACTTTCTTAGGTAAAGAATAAATATGGTGCTAATATTTTTTATTCATTTTATAGTAAGTTCCTAAAAATATGACTTCAAGGTAAGTCCCACAGACCTAATCCCATTTTCAATGCTATATTTTAAACTCAAGCTCCAATTTCTACATACATGTCACACTTTTACTAAATTTCCATATCCACCACATATATATTTTGTCTCAACTACTAGAAAGAAATATAATTTCTCTTCTATCTCCTCTTAAGTATGATCCTAATAGGCCTCAATGAAATAAATTTTATAAAAATACACATTGTGATTACCATAAATGTAATGACCATTTTACTAAAAACTGCTTTCAATCTTCAACATTTTTGGTGAAATAATTTGTCAAGTGTGAAAATTAATGGGTTCTCACAAATAGTGTGTGGGATTGAGTCCTTTTTTTTGAATGGCGAAGATCCATTTATTGAAAGAAAGGAAATGAAAACAATCTAATACTAATTTCATGGGTGACCCAAAGGCCGGGATGACATAGGAATACTTCTAAGGGATTACAACATTTGAGTGATGAATTTTAATTCAATATTGTCATAGTATTTCTCAAACTAAATCTTGATAAAAAAATATATTTCAATGAAGAATATTTTGCATTCCACACCTTCCCGGATGATGATGACATTATTTAAAATATACCTATTTTTGATTAAAATTGTTTTTCATTGTGTACATTAAGAGGAAGAAATTCCCTAAGCTAGAGGATGAGAGAATTTGAAATTATTTTCTAAGAAACATTAATCGAGGTGATGGGTTTCCAATTTACGATTCGCACAAGGTCCCCACATTTGGGAATGAAATTAATGTTACCTTGATTGATGATCTATTTGAGGATGTTTGATTGTAGAGATTCAAGGTAGAAATGATGTAGTTCAGGCTAAAAATTATCCAAAAATGTATAGTATAATTCATATGGGAAGCCATTTAGGATTTTTGCTTTCTTAAATGCCATTTCCTTCATAACATCCTTAAGGTTACTTTCGAAAGATACCTATCTAATCTATAAACTCTTCAACTTTGGAATTATCCACGAGAATCACAAATTTAGCGTTGTTATTGTAATTTCCATTAGAAAATGACAGAGATAGCTAGTGAATGAATTGTTCTTCTACTTCAATTCCACAATTGCGGGAAAGGAAAGAATATAAACTCATAAACACCAACAAGTGTTATCTTGAAACCTCCAGAGGAGGAAAACCAGATCCGAAAGGGAAATTTCTCTTTCTTCCCACTTTTATTGGCTAATTCAAAATAATAAGTACAGAAATTACAATAAGTATGAAAGAGAAGTAGATAATATCTCACACTTCCTCCCAATTACTTGCTTGCTCTGTCTCAATACTCATTTCTTCTACAAAACACAATTCTAGCACTAAGAACTTCTTCCTCACTTGCTTTAATGCTTCAATGATCTTGTTATATTCTACAAACATGTATTTATAGCCTTTATCATGTTCTACCATGCACTTTGCGAATGGGAAAGGTCATGAATGAGAAGATACATGGACAACCTTTCAAATTCTGGGGTTTTTCGTTTCATATTTTTGTTTTCTTTCCGAAAGAGCTAGGACCACCACCCAATCTAGATTGGTGGTCCCAATACTTCCGCCATAGTTGGGAGTTGGTTCTATAACCCGCTCTCCATAGAGCAACGATCATGTTACTAGAAAGATAAAACCTCTATGTATTTATTTTCCTTCTTTGTCTTTGAATGATCTGATGAAGTAGAGTCATTTTGGATCCCTATGGATCACACCTCCCTTGCTTAGGAGGATTTTGGTCCCAAAAATCTTAGTGGGGGAGTAGATGAGGAAATAATTCCCTCACTTGCTCCTCTCCGAGTACCACTAAGCCTCGCCTTGGTGTCTTTCCTTTAAGTCCGATCTGTCAAGACTCTCGAACCTCTCCTTGTCTCTCGACCTTCTCATTGCAACACTACATCCTCCTTTAATTTGCCTCATGATTCCAAAATGCAATCCTCAATGGAAGGTATCAATTATAGTCCTTCATCTTCATCTAGCATGGATGGCTCATATAGGTACAAGTTCTCACAGTTTACTATAGATTACATCCTCATAAATGACGGTAAATCAAGTCGAAAATAATTTTCTCCAACCAACTCCAATATGGTGAAGGAACCATATCGTAGTGGCTTAAGCTTTCGTGCTTGACCTTGTAGTGTCTCCTTGCTCAAGTAAAGCCAAATTCTATCTCCAACATGAAGCTTATGTTCCCTCCTATGCTGATAGTGCCTATCTTTGTACTTGTCTTGAGATTTCTCTAGATGTTCTTTGACTTTGAGATGGGTTTTCCAGATCCTCTTAATGAATTTTTTTTCTCTAGTCACCTCTGTGTCTCGTGTGTCCTCCTTATCCGGCTTCAAAACTACTATGTCTAGTGGATTTTTAGGTAGATATCCCAAGCATGCTTCAAACCGTGACTTCATAATGGATGTGCAATGCCCGATTATAGGAATGCAGAATGTATACTAAGGACTCATCCTAAGTCCTTGGGTATTTATTGTTATACCCTCGATTAAGCTGTACTAAATTCATGTTCACCACCTTTATCTCATCCATTTGTCTATGAATGGAAGGTTGTTCTCCTCTGTAACCTGGTATCCATCTTGTCCCAAAAAGTAGTCCAAAACTTCCCAAAGAACCCGGAATCTCTATCAGAAACAATAGACTTTGGAAAACCAAAATGCACCCATACATTATCAAAGAAAAGATATTTTTCCTCATGTGCTTTTATTGTCTTTTTACATGCCATAAGAATACACATCTTACTCAATCTAGCAAAAACAACATAGAGATAGTCACGGTCATGTTTAGACATAAGTAATCCCCTACAAAATCCATAGAAATGTCCTCCCACTTACGAGTAGCTATTGGAAAAGGCATATACAAACCCTCCTTCCTAGTCTTAGGCTTCTTACAACAAAGTTTACATCCAAGTATAAATTTTGATACTTCTTGTATATTGGGCCAATACACGTACCTTTGTAAGTGGGATAGGGTCTTACCAACATTGAAATTCCCCTCTACTTTTCGGTACATGCTTCCCTCATCAATAAAAGTCTTTCTTCTTTAGGCATGCAAAGCTTTTCCCATCGGTAGAGTAGCCCGTCCTTGAGATAATAATCATCAATCCCTATCCTTTCGGTCCTTTGACTGCAATCGCTGAAATGTCACCCTAAAGTCTTTGTCCTCGACATATGCCTCTCCGTAATATTTCTTCATGAAGGGCTCAATTTAAGAGATAGTGGCCAAACAAGAGAATTTCTCCTATGTGGGAAGCCTAGACAACATTTTTACCATAAAATTTTTACTACCCTTCTTGTATTTGATCAACGGATGGAATTGTTGAAGGAACCCCATCCATTTGTAGTTCCTTGTCTACCGCAATTTTAACTGTGCTTTGCAAATACTTGGAGAAGTTTGTGTTCGATGTGGAAAATAGTTTCTTTACCCGAGAAAATAATGCTTCCATTTTTTAATTGTCTGAACTAGTTCATACCTTTTCTTATTATAAACTTAATATCCTTTAATTGCTAAAGTGAAAGTTTTATAATGATAGCATACGGGTTTACCTCCTTGAAGCAACACTGCACCCATAGCATAATCACTGGCATTTGTCTCTACTTCAAAAGGCTACTAAAAATTAGGAAGAGAAAGTACTAGAGCATGACTAATCTTATATTTCAATAACTCAAAGGATTTTTCTTGTTCCTTACCCCAGTCAAAACCCTTACTCGTTGCAGCCACTTTGTGTGTAGAGGTGTTGCAATCATGGAGAAGCTTGGAATGAACTTCCACATGTACTTGTACTACTCCCACAAAAATCCTAGTCTATGTGGATCCTGTTGGTGTTGGCCAATTAGTGATGGATTCCACCTTATTTGGATCCACTCATATATCTCCTCCTCCAACCACGTACCCAAGATAGACAAGTGACTATTTGGAAAATTTACATTTCTTCATATTACAAAGCAGTTGTTTCTCCCTGAGAACTTGCAAGACTTGCCGTAAATGAGTTAGATGTTCTTCCCACATGGCACTAAAAATCAAGATATCATCTAGATATACAATGACACATGAATCTATGAAATCCCACGATAAATCATTCATCAATATCATAAATGCAAGGTGGGTGCATTGCATAACCCAAAAAGGAAGTACTAACTAGTCATACAAACGCGTTTTTTTTCTTGAAGGCGGTCTTCCTTATATCCTCCTCTTTCATTTTTACTTGGTGTTAACCTAACTTGAGATCTAACTTCCTAAAGAATTTGGCGTGCTGAAGTTGGTCCAAGAGATCATCTATGTGGGGAAGTGGATATTTATTATTTATGGTGATCTTGTAAAAAGAACGGTAGTTGATGCACATTCTCCAAGAACCATCCTTCTTTGGCACCATCACAATAGGTGAACCGCATGGTGAGGTGCTTGGACGTATCACCCCTTGGTCTAGTAGTTCCTGGATTTGTTTCTTTACTTCAGTACTCTCAAGAAAGGATTGCCTATACAACCCGATGTTTGGTAGAGGGGACTCGCAATAGCTTGAACCTCATGCCAGTACTTCCCATTTTGGTGGTAACCCACTGGGAGCCTGAAATACTTCCTGAAAATATTGAATAATACTATCCAAATCATGCTTTCACTGGTTATAAATATCTGAAACTTCTACCCCATCTTGTTTATCCTTTAACAAAAGTAAACAAAATTGATTATGATTTTCCTGAATAAGTCATTTTTCTTGGTTAGCACTCACCATAGTAACTTGTGTCTTACGCTAGTGTGCCCGAATGTTGTAGCTGATCCCATCCTTGATCCATCTGTATCAGTTTTCCCTTCTCATAAATATAGCATCCCTAATATACAAGTAAGGACTCCCGAATACAACATCAAAAGCATCAAGTGGAATAATGTCATCTTCCAAAACATCAATATACTGGGAATTTATCCCAAACTTGACCTTACATCTTCTTGTTACCTGAATTTCAACACCCTTCTTCACCCAACCCAAAGGATAAGGGTGTGGATGCTCATAAGTCTCAAGACCAATATCCTTTACAACTTATTTAGAAATCACATTAGGCCGAGAACCGTATCGACCAAAGTAGTTATCTTAGTTATCTTGATCTGGATTTTGATCTGGAATAGTCTACTCATCTGCTCTTCCTTGTTTTCTATGTTGGTGGCCATGCATCCAAGACTTTCATCTACATCAGATTCATCTTTGATTTCCACCTCCCCTTCTATTTTTACAGTTGTCATGGAATTCTTTAAGTCCTTGGTTTGATTCTTTGGATGTAAGTCTGGATGCAACTTCCAACATGTAGTGTCAAGGTATGACCATTGATATCACATTTCCTGTGAAAATTATAGGTATCTTTACAAGTATTTTAAGTAGTGGCAGCTTTTTACCTTACTCTTTCCACTTACCCTTGTTACTTGTTTTCCCATACTCGTTTTTTCTTCCGATATGTCGACTATTTTACCCTTGGCTCTTATTATCCTTACTTAGTTTCATCATCTATGTAGTATGCTTACACACACATACTTCATTGAGATCTTTGGGCTTTATGGAGTCCGAAATCCTCCCAAGTACTTAGTCGGAATATCCTCATCCTCCAAGTCCATGTTTAGCAACATAGCCTACCTCTGAAACTCCATAGTATAGTCCTGCACACTTTGACCACTTTGCCTTGTCTAAAATAATATGATTTAATCATTTGGTCATTCTTGTGGCCAATAGGATAGAAGTTAGCTCTAAGTAATTCTTTAAATTCTTGCCAAGATTTTACAATAGGATGCTTCTTCTTTTAAACAAGTTGTTAGATGGGTTTCCAACCAAACCAGAGCATTTCCTTCCATTTCAAGATGTGCAAAGGTGATCCTCTATGCCTCAATGACATTATGGACGCTAAATTAGACTTATAACTATTGTAACCATTTGTTAAGAAACTCGCATCTACTTTTCCTTCAAAACTTTTAATCTCAACTTTCATCTCAACTTTAAAAGGATTATGATCAAATTATACCTTTTCTCTTGTGTTTGAAGTTTCTTCTTCATGGTGGCTCTTCCCTATGCCAAAATTTTCAGCTAAGCCTCAAACCACTGAGTCCATGGAGTCTTGCTTGACAGAATTTGTCTTCTACAAATCTACAAGTTCTTCTTTCCTTCTAAACATCCTATCCATCATGGTCTCCAACATCTCGATTCTACGGACCAAGTTCTCTTCCTCCATTTGTCCCCGAATTCTCTATTTCCACTTCTTTGTAGAAATTTCTGGATCACAAGGTAAAGCCTCTTCACCTTTAGATCTCATCACTGTCATACAAATCCAAGAATGAATACCACAATCCTAGATACTTGTTAGCTCTAATACCAAAATGATCTATAAACTCTTCAACTTTGGAATTATCCACAAAATCACAAATTAAACGTTGATATTCTACTTTCTATTAGAAAATGATAGAGATAACTAGTGAATGAATTTTTCTTATGCTTAGAATCCACAATTGCAGGAAAGGAAAGAATATAAACTCATAAACACCAACAAGTTTTATCCTGGAAACCTCCAGAGGAGGAAAAACCAGTCAAGAAGGGAAATTGCTCTTTCTTCCCACTTTTATTGGCCAATTCAAAACAATAAGTATAGAAATTACAATAAGTATGAAAGAGAAGTAGATAATATCTCACACTTCCTCCCAATTACTTGCTTGCTCTGTCTCAACACTCCTTTCTTCTACAAAACACAATTCTAGCACTAAGAACTTCTTGCTCACTTGCTTTCATGCTTCGATGATCTTGTTCTCTTCTACAAACATGTATTTATAGCCTTTCTCATGTCCTCCTATGCACTAGAGAATGGGAAAGGTCATGGAGGAGAAGAGACACAGACAACCTTTCAAATTATGGGGTTGTTCATTTCATATTTTTGTTTTCTATTCGAAAGAGCCAAGACCACCGCCCAATGCAGACCAACAATCCCATGACCGCCGCCCCATTTGGGCGGTGGTTCTGTAACCGCTACTCTACATAGAGTGGCAGTCCTATTACTAAAAATACAGAACATCTGTGTATTTATTTTCCTTCTTCGTGTTGAATGATATGATGAAGTAGAGTCATTTTGGATCCCTATAGATCAATAGCATAAGACATCCTTTGAGATTCTAATATTATGTATGGGATAGTTTGGCAACACTTTTTGAGAGCATTGGTATGAGTAAGAGAGGAGGGTTGAGAAAGAAATATTATTTTATAATGATTATAAAAGGCCTACTAAATGTTATGTACGCACATTAATTTGTTATCATTGTCTTTGATGGCTTCTTATTTTCTTAGCATTCTACAAATATTTGATCAAGGTAGAGAATTCTCTAGTAATATACTCCCCCTATGTTGAGGCAATACATCCACCATCTAAGTTGGGATCCACAGAGCCTTTTGTAATTCTTCCAATTTGAGCTTATGACAGTAGTAGGTTGCATGTTATTGGAGATGGATATTGAAATATGTTTGGTCTAGTGATAAGAAAACTCTTTGAAATACTCAATAGGTTACATAGTGTAATTTCTCCCTAAAAATATAACCTAATTATGATAGATGCACAATAAAAAAATTTGTTGTTGCGAGTAATAGAATTATCCCACCAAATAATCCATCTTGCACTTCCCTTGGGCCAAAGGACAATATTCCGCACCCAAATGATTTGCTAAACCATTTGATCATTTTGATGGTGGGAAGTGTTGACATATAATTGACACATAGTATGACTAGAATAGTTACGAATATCTGATTGTATGAATAAATTAATGGGGAAAGATTTGAGGGAGTAATCACATCAATCGAGAACACAAAGTGGTTACAAGTAGTAGAGAACAAGAAAGTATCTAGATCATTTAATAGTGATCAATAAAGTCCCTTAACTATACAAATCATGCCTTTTTAAGAAATTTAGACTAGGTGTTGGTACCCAAATTGATTCTCCCTTAGAAGCTGAGAAACATCATAGGTTTGGAAGGAAGCTTAAAGATAAGCAGAGCATGTAGTATTTCATTTTGTAGCTGAGGATGAAATGGAGCTTGCTCTTTGTCACTCAGATGTGGAGAAATGGGTAGCACCCTCAAGAGAATTTGACCTATCCTCACTACTTTATGGTTTTACCTTTCAACTAGGGTGAGAGGACCCTACTAGTTATGGAGGATATGGATATGTCCTTCCTTGTGAAGTATTAAGAAGACCTTGAAGAAAATATTATCAATGCAACAAAACCTAACTCTCACGAGTTGTCACTCTAGATATGTTAGTCTAAAACTGTCGAGGGTAGATCTATGGATAGACGATCCAACGGTTAGCAAGCAGGGCATAGCCCTCTTTGAGACAACAAAGTGAAACTCGGTTTATTGTTATTCTACAAGTAGGAATTTGTGGAATTCCTACAGATTCTGCCTTCAAGGGTTTGGGATCTCGTTCCTTATAAAAGGCCATGGAGATAGGAAAGTCTTAATTTCTGTATTAATATTTTCTGTTACACAAAAGTACAAAGCCTTTTTCCTTCTCACTTCTATTTTTCATCTAAAAAATGTTCACCCTCAATACAACAAGTATCCAAGTATATATAGAAGGAGAAGGAGAAAGAAGGCAAAAAGGAACCAACAACTAATTACAAAATATCTACAAAAATATCTAAAAGTCAACTGTTGACTTTGGGGCAATTTGGTGGATGACAACATCTCATGGTGCAACATGGATGATGTCATCATTTGTGCCAACATACTTTTAAATACTTTACAAAAATGGGAACAATCCTAAGAGGAAGGAGCCTATTCATCATCGTCCCATGGCTGGAAAGGAGTATCTTGCTTCTTCTCAGAGAGGAAATGTGAAATTGAGCGCATATACTCCATGAACTTGCTAATCATCGGTTGAAGTTGATCCTGAGCGGGACCTTTGGTGTGATCGCCGATGACCTTGCAAGTCTCCCGTTCATCTCTGAGTCTCTCTGGGAGCTTGAAGTATTCATTACCTACCTCCATCAGGTATCCAACAAAATCATGGTAGGCCAGAAGGTTGTTGATAGATTCTGCATCAAAAGTGGCTTCTGACCCTAAACCTTGTGACGTGATCTCCTTAAAGATCCGAATAGTGTCATCTACCTTCCTCAAGGCATATGATGGGGTGAGTAAGCCCGAGACATCCTTAGGATGATCTACTCCATTTGATGCATTGCATCCAAGGCTTCCTCCTTGATTTTATCAATTTTCTCCAAGACAAATTCCATCTGGTCAACCCGATAGTCCAAAGCAGCAAGGACTTTGTTGGGTGCTCTTGGGTGATCAAAGACGCCAAATTTTACTAAGTCATCGACTGGGCAGTCGAGCATCTTTTGGAATGTCTCATGTTGTAACCTAGCATGGTCCAACTCTTCGGAGATAGGTCCCGCAATCACCTGGAGTTCCTTGTTAGCCTGATCAATATTCTTGATATAGCTCTGAACTTTACAATTACTTCCTCACTATCCTTGAGGATCTGGTCTCTCCAGTGGATACTACCATACCTTGCTCACCAATCTTGGCATACTCATTTATCTTTTCCTGACTAAGGGCCTCAGGAGTTTCAGGTGGCAGTTGTAGGAGGTGCACTGCCCATTTTCTGTAGGGCTTGGAGAAGATGTTTGTTCTATTCTTTCAATATCCTCTTCTCTTCCTTTGCTTCCTGAAGCTTTTTGCAAAGGGCATCCACTGCAGATAAGGCCTCTCCTTGCAGGATTTCTGAGGATGTTCCCATCATGACCTGTGTCACTGTATAATCTGTAGGAGACAGATCCTTTTTATCCTTTGTGGGATCAGGGTATGCGATCTCCATAACCCTTTCACCTGAAGCACTCTGAGAGAAGTGGGTTATTGGCTTTTTCTTCTTAGCTCCTTTTGTTGGGATGATGGAGAAGTCCATAGGTGCAATGGGGACTTTCCTCTTATGCTGGCTCAGGTGCTTGGAGATCCATTCTGACTTAAGGGAGTGGGACCAGAGGGAGAAGAGGGAACGGAGGTAGAAGAAGGAGCAACTACAGTGAACTCGGGAAATGTGTCGAGACACTCGGTGGTGGCATTGATAAAGAAGCCAATCCTCCAAATGCTCACAGGGGTAGGAGTCACTGTAGGAGAGGAAACCATGGGGGTGGAAGGGATCTGAGAGATGAGAGAAGAAATGCTAGGGGGACAGATCCATGAGGGAAGAGAAGATGGAGGAAGAGGAAGGGGGAACAGTAGAAGATGGGGGAGAAGACACAACCAAAGGAGTGGTTGCTTGAGTGACGTGAGGAGGGGAAGGAGGAGTGGAAGATGGGATGGTGGGAACTTCACTAGTTATAGCAGTGGCAACATCCTGAGTGGATGTGCCCATTGGAACACTTACCGCCTCTTCTTTTTCGGGAGACCAGGCTTACTACCTATTCTGGGTGGCGGAAGGAGGACTCTCGGGAGCTTGTTCCTGAGCAGTGCTTGATTCTCCCTCTTTGTCTTTCCTTTTCCCTTTGGTAAGTGCTTTGGCTTAGCAGGTGCATCACCCAAAGGAGACGTGGTGAAGTCTACCCCAAGGTAGATGAGGCCATTTTTCCTGCACCAATGCTCTGTGCACTACAGAGTGCCTTTAACCCTTTCCTCAATAGTTTGAGGTGCCTTTGTTCTATCAATCTCAGAAATGGCCAATTGTCCCCATCCGTATCTAGATAGACCTGATCAACTTCTTGATCAGTCATTTGGAAACCTTTCGGGACAATGGCCACACCATATTGATGATTTCTAGCTAGGCCAGGTGGGAGTGATCCTTTCTTCTAAGCTCGACCTCGTGATACAGATCGATATAGATATCCTCGATCTATGGGATGTGGATTGATCAAGCTTTTCCCTTGGAAGGCAATTGAGGATCAAAGGTTGGCCTTTCTGGAAATTGTGTTTCAAGTTGAGCAACTCCAGCTCCGCAAACATTTCCTGGGCTTTGGTATGAGAAGTGTAGGTGTACCTACCCACTATGAGGGGGAATGGAGTTCCACCCTTCTTTCTTTTCAGACACTTCTCATGGTATGTGATAAGCTATCTGGATAGCTCCAATAGGATCAACTTGGGTCCCGCATACCTCGGTAACTTGGTGGGCTCCCCCAAGAAGTTGGCGGCTCTGAGATAAGTGAAAGTGGGGAATTACGTAAATAACACCCCCCACTTCTCTGTGGTAGTAACCACACTCTTGGTCATCCGACCGTGAGTCATATTGGGCCTCAAGAGGTAGATGATGCCATAGAAGAAGGCATCATTGATCTTGCTGAATTGTGTGATGTTGTTTTCCAGTCTCAACTCTAGATAATATTCATATATTTTTACTTGGGGCCACACCCCGCATCGACTTAGTGTTGGGTAGTCTCTTTCTGAGGCAGCAACATATACCACGTAGGAGTTCATGTAGAACCTCCCCGTTGTTGAGAGTTGTTGAAGCTGCTCGAGATAGTGTTGCTGATGATCTCCACCCATTCAAAACGTTGATCGGAACATTTTTGCTCATTGTTTCCAGATATCTGAGCATCCATTTGTGAAAGTAATGGGCATCAGGAAGCCCAAACACCCTACTCAGGAAGGTGATGGTGTCACTCAGCTCTTCTGAGAAGTCACTGCGATGAATAACTTGCGGCCACCTAGTTATCACCTTCTTGTTCTTCAGATACACTTCATTCATAAGCTGCATGCATTTGTCCTCATTTTCATCCCATGCTTTTATGCAGTCTTCTTGGCTTATTGCCACAAAGTGCCGGTGGTGGGGGATACCCAACATGATTTCAAAGTGTCGGGTAGTGAGGTTGATTATTACCTCACCCTTCTCATTCTCGACACATCTTGTGTCCTTATTGTAAAGCAATGGCCCACCACCATCATGAATTCATTGTTTACCGCACTCACGGGAATTCCCCAAGAAAATGTAAACCACTGCCGACCAATTTTTCCATCCATGGACTACCTGTGACCTTCTTGGTTCTAGCCCAGAAGTCCTCCATATCAATGTGACCAAGTTCCAAATCCCTGATGTCCAAGTCACACTCTGCAAGGGACTCTGGGCATCCTGACCCTTTGGTATTTGTACTTCATTTCTTCTTCTGTGAGTTTGGCCTTACCCTTAGACTTGGTTGGCTTCTTACTTGATGAAGACATGTGTGAATCTGAGTTCAGCTACTGATCTGCAAGAAGAAGCAGGGAAGTCCATCACAGAAGAGCCATGTTAGTTGTTAAATCATCCATCAAAGCTTTACAAATGAAAACTTATCAATTTACAAGCCTCTCTGGCAAGGCAAGGCACAATTCTATTGGTCAGTGGAGGGTCGAAAAAAGCAAGGCACACTATTGAGAGAGTGTTGCATGGAAGAAAATAATGCAAAAGGGGCATAGGATAAAATACTACACACAACATTCAGTGTTGGTGTCAAAGGATGTGCGCCTGCGCCATATGAAGGGTTTAAACTAGGCACAGATTATTTTGGTGTTGCAAGGCTTTAGGATGCACCATTGGCATGCAGATATATGTACATGTTGCAAAACATTATGGTGTGCCAAAGGGGCACAGGTTCAAATGGTGCATCATTGAGTTAAGGTGCGCCAATGTTTTAGCTTTTGGCATGGCGCAGGAAGAGTCTGCATGACATTCAAATGTGGTGTAGGTGGAGTTGCGCTTGCACCTGTGTTAGGTTTTTAAGAATTTTATAAGGCACGGGAAAGATGCATGTTGCAAGTGGGGATAGTGCGCCCTTTGGCGTGACTATGTTTTGTGTAATAGTGATGATGGCGTTTGCACCAAAGGAAAACCAAGCCATGGGTTTGATAATTTTTAGGATTTTCCTCTTTTGATAGGTTTGTGGCTTTTTTGCCTCTTTCAACATAGATTTTTCAGTGAGGGGACAGAGAAAAGAGGGTCAGGGATTCATTTTTGAGACAAGGCCCTCCAGGCCAGCAGATCTGAAGGAGGGTAAAACCGGTTTGAAGGTGGGTTGATTTGCAAAATGGGTAGGGGTTGTATTATTTCTTAGGTTCATTTTCTTTGTTTTTAATAACAACCTCTCAAAAAAACAAAAAAAACCCCACAAAAACAACACAAGAAGAGCAAGGACCACTTACCAGGAATATATAAGATGGAAGAAATGATGTGGGGTCCACGAATATGATGAAAAGTGACACACGGGGCTGACAGGAGCACTGACAAATGCAGAGAATTAACTTTTTCACATTTTTTCAATCGTGAAAATGACAGGTCGGATGCACCTATTTATAGCAAAAGGTGTAATAAATGTGCCACCAACTTTTTGTAAGGCACACCAAAACAGATGACAACATGAAAATATTTTACGCCATCATTGGCATGGATTTGGGACTGTCGACATTACCTTTTTAGCACTTTGGCGCACCATTCAGGGGCACAACAATTTTAATGTCGACAAGATGGCGCATGCGCCTCGCACAGGCAGTTTGAAAGGCACATCATGGGAAGGCACAACATTTGGAATGTCGACACTCCAAAGGATGCACCAAAGGAATAGAAGGGGGCACAAATTTATTTGATGTTGCATGAATAAAAATCTACGCCCAACCAAAAAAAGGACCAAATGACTAAGTTCAAAAACTAGATTTTCCGAAAAGGGATTTTATGCCATTCCAATGCTAAGGGACCTCAACGGGAACCAAAACAAAAATTTTGGTATGGTTACCTACAAAATTGCCCTCATCAATTTTACAGGATAACAACTGGCTCTTTCTGGGGACTATCTTTGAGCGAAGCTTAAGGGTAGAGAATCCCATATCAACATGTGCCTATCCATTGGGTTACAGAGTCAAAAACAAGGGCGATGAAAAAGGAAAACACACAACCAACAAAAGAAAACACACACAAAAAAAAAAACACACAACTTAAAGAAACATACAAAGAAGAGAGCAAGCTCTACTTCCTGAATATTTTGAGATGCTTGCCCGCTATAGGGAAGCGGGAGCTCAATTCCATCTAGATACGAGAGATAGAAGCTATTCTCTCTCATTGAGCTTTTTGATCTTGAAAGGCCCTCTCCATAGAGAATCAAATTTTCCATGCATGCCCTTTGGCTCTCTTCGCTTGTCCCACAAAAGGATGAGATCTCCCACCTAGAAATCCTCTGCTTAGCCTTTTTATCGAATAGTCTCTTGACTTGATTCTGATGTTCGGTGATCCTTGTCGACCACTCTTACTCTCTTTTCTTCAAGTTCTGTTAGATACATGACCCTCTTTTCAAGAGAATTTTGGAAAGTCTCATCTTCGATCGCTCGTGCCAAGCACAGAGTAGGAAGTTCCATAGAAATGGGAAGCTCAAAGGTCGATTCCATATAATACTTGAAAAGGTGACATACCGAGAGACCTCTTTGGAGTAATACGGTCTACCCACAAAGCATCATACAATGACTTGTGCCATGACCACTGATTCTCATCAACTAGCTTCCGTATGATGGTCACTAAGTTCTTATTACTAGATTCTACCTGACCATTTCCCTGGGGGTAATAATCCGAGGCATGGGCCAAGGTTATCCCGTATTCATAGAAAAAACCGATAACTTCCCATGAGGAGAAGTTGGAAGCATTATCAACAACGATCTTGTGTGGGATGCCAAACCTCACATGATATTTCTTTGATGAAGTTGCAAACAACTTCAGAGGTGGCATTCTTAATAGGTATGGCCTCCACCCATTTGGTGAAGTAATCTGTTGTTGTTAGGACATAACTATGTCCAACACTTGATTGGGGATGTAGTGCTCCAATAAAGTCAATTCCCCATTTCTGAATGGTTCATCAATAATGACCGGCCTGAGGGGAAAAGCAACCAATTTTGGTTTGCCAACAAACTATTGGCAGAGCTCACATTTTGCTACCTAGGTGGCTATATCCCAAAATAGCATTGGCCAATAGTACCTAGCCCGATGATCTTATGTGTTGTGATGAAGAGGAAAAGTGACCACCAGTAGGTCAATCATGAAAATTTCTAGTAATTTGATCTCGCTATGCTTTCAACAACATCATCAAGAAGATGCCATCAATACCATGTTTGTATAAACCGTCATCCCATATGACATATCTAGCTGCCCTGAGCTTTACAATACGCTTCTCCTTTGAAGTTAGATGAGCTGGACACTCACCGTAAGTGAGAAAGAAAGTGATATCGAAATACCATTCATCACTAGTCGCAACAAATAGAACCATAGGCAGAGAATCAACTTTCTTTAGTTTACCCTTGCGCTCCATCGATGCAATCATCTTTTTCTTTAGGGACCTCTGAATCTTTGTTTTCAGCCATAAGTTGACATAGGCCCTTGCCTCTTACCAGCTTGGTTGGTTTTATGTCTAGATCATACTCTTGGACCTTTGCGATCCAATTCCCTCGTAAGCTTCCTAACTCTTGTTGAGTTAAGATTGACTTGACTGCCATGTCAGGAACCAACACTACTATATGAGAGTTTAGGATGTAATACCGAAGTTCTTGACTACTTTGACAATGGTGAAGGCATGCTTTTCTAACTGAGACATCTTCAATTCATGAGGCTTGAGAGGAGAGCTCATGAACGTGATTGGAGATTCAACATCCTCAGAGTTCTTTTGCATTAAGATGGCTGATACAGTATGCTCAGATGCATAACTATACATGATAAAATCCTTGGAGAAGTCGGGACATACCAGGATGGGTGCATGGGCAACAGAGGATTTTATATCCTCGAATGATGCCTTTCCTTCTTCGCTCCACCAGAAAATTTTGTGACCCTTTCATCATATTTGATATGTGACGAGTCTTTTCAACGAAAGTCGGAACAAAGCGTCTGAGAAAATTCACTTTTCCGAAAGAGTGAACACCGGTCTTGCTTGTGGGTAAGGTAAGGTTCTGAATAGCCTTAACCCTTTCGACATCTATCTTTGTCCCTTCCTTACTGACAACGTGTCCCAAAGCAACTTTCCTTCAGTGACCCCAAAAATAGACTTTTTTAGATTTAGGGAGATCCCGTGTTCTCGGCATCTAATCAATACTTGCTCCAAATGATCACAATGATCATTTCACTGTTTAGAGAACACAGTTAAGTCATCTAAATAAACTATGATGACCTTTCCCATCATACCTTTGAATGCAAGTCCATTTCTCACTGAAAGGTGGCACCAACGTTGGTCAAGCCAAAAGGCATCCTGCTATAGGTGAATGTGCCCTAGGGAGTAGTGAATGTTGTTTTGAATCGGTCTTCAGTGAGACTTCAATCTGATTATAGCCCAAAAACCATCAAGCATGGACAACATTTCTAAACCAGTTACTACCTACAGAACTTGATCCATTATGGGCAGTGGGTAGTTTTCCTTCAAGGATGCTTGATTCAGGTTGTGAAAATCTACGCATATGCGTATCTCACCATTCTTCTTTCATACGGGCACGATGTTTGTGACCCAGGTACTATGATGGATAGGAAAATGATCCTCGCATCCAACATCTTCTGTATTTCTACCTGATGGTACCCGAGATCTTGGGATTATAGTGCCTCTATTTCTGGTGAAAGGGTTTGACATCATCTTTTAACGGGATGTCATGTTGAACGTCCTTTGGCTTGAAAGACTTTAGATCGGCATAAGACCATGCCAATACGTCCATATATTTCTTCAAAAATTTGACAAACTTCCACTTTTCTTCGGGTGTGCAACATTTCCCATGTTCACAAACTGCGGATGTTCCATAGTACCCAAGTTGACCGGTTCGGTTTCTGGAGAGGAGTTAGGGTCATCTTGCCATTTCTTCTTTGACAAAATGATCATGTTTGTCAAACAATCATTCCAGAGAGACTAAACCTTTTGGGATTTTATTTCCTTTGAGCTGACATATGCCATCACCTCCTTTTGATTCATTTTCTTGATCAGTAATAGATTCACGGCATGTAAGTAGATCCTTCAAAATGAAGCTCACTAAAATTTTCTACTTTCTCTAGAAAGGCAATAAGTTGATTGTCATCGTTGAATACCTGCCAGTGCTGAGAATTGTCTGGCACGCTTGGGCGGAAGACTACCTCAATGGTATATGTGTCCATTTTCAACCCTGGTGAGGGAGCATGAGAGATGCTGAGATGGCCAATGAATCGCCATGTCATTCTGAGCTCTTGGAATGGATTTTATTGAGAAGGTCAAATTCCTCAATGTTGTCCCATACCGCATTGTGGTAATGCCTGAGCCTTTCATTCTTTACTTGGTATATTCTTTTCACTTGATTTACGATCAGCTCGGCATCACCCTATACTTTTAGGTTCTTAATTCCCCTTTCTTTTGCAGCTTGCATGCCAAGTAGCAAAGATTCATATTCAGCAGTATTATTTGTATTGAAAAACTACAACTTGAAAGAGAGAGGAAAAATCTCCTCTTCAGGAGATATTAGCACAGCTCCAGCACCGCATCCGCTAGTTACACAACTACCATCAAACTATAGTGTCCATATCTTGTTAAGGTCCTCCTCTTGGATGAGAACATCCATTTTATCAGACTCAGTAGATAAGAAGTAGTTCCCCATCCCTGATGATTCAAAGAGAATTTGGGCTTTGGGGTCATCGAATTGGTGACCAAGTACTTCTTTTGTGATTCAGGCTCTAATGTCTGCATTACACCCTTGACGGGGATTCTAGCCTTGGACCAATCCATATGGATCTCTCCACCAACTTCTCTACAAAAGCTTCTTCCTAGTAGAATTCCATATGCCACTGGGATATCAGCAACGAGGATGGTCATCTTTACTCTTTTCTCTCGGGAACCCCAAAAAGTGAACTAATGTGCATCTTTGATCTGACCAATCAATGGAACCTGTTTGGTTTCCATGGAGTAACATCTACCAAAAGGCTTGGTAAGAGTGAGGCCCAAAGCATGAGTGACCTTTGCCGGCATGACATTATCGAAGCCCCAGAATCAATTATGCAGTTGCTTAGCTTGTGACCATTGATTAGGAGGGAGAGATAAAAAGGTTCAATTTTTCCTGATGCGGAAGTCGAGGCAACATTTATGCGAGATGCAGGAGGAGTGGAAAGGATTCCTTTAGGGGAGACATGAAGTTACGGCAGCTTGGCTTTGGATATATTCGGTCAATCTTACAAGTTGCTCAGGGTTAGACTGAAGATATTCAGCCTTTCGACATTTGAATCTTGGTCTTTTTAGCATGATCGATTATATCGAATGCGACCAAGGGTTGCATGTTGATGAAGGAATGAGTCCTTCACTTCACGATGGTAGGGTAGGGTTACTGGTCTTTATGGGAATAGAAGAAGGCTGATTTGGAGGAGAGATGGGAGGAAAATATTTTTTCATAAAAGACTTAATAGAGGTTGAGCAGGAAGAGGATTACCTCTTTTAGCAATGGTTGGAGGCGTGTTTGACACAACCTTCTCTTTTTGTCTCCTGGCAAAGAACTTCTACTTCTTTTCCTTGAGAGCGGGTGAAAACAACATATGACTATCCACTTGCATACCCTTGGGTACCCTCTTCTTCATCAGATTCCTCATCTTCAAATTCCATATACCCGATTGTAGAGTCACCAGTCGGTTCACCGACATCTTGATCATCTTCCACCTTGCGGATGAAGGTTCTTCATAATTTTTCTCCTCTTCTTCGACCTCGACTAGGGCATTGACCGAGGGGCCTCAAGTGCCAACCATGGAGCAGTTGCAGGAAAACGTGGCCTTTGTGGGGCATTGTTGGAAGTGAAATTTCTCCGTGGGATATCCCGGTATGAAGTGTTAGGAGAAGCTTGAGCTAATTGCTTCTTTAATGCGAGCAAGTCATTTCACCATCTTCTGGAATGCCGGATCTGATGAAGTGGCTTGAGAAGGAGTTGAAGCTTTAGGCTTGATGGCTCTCTCATTTTAACTCACCAGATATAAGCAAGTTGTCCTCTATCCGAATGGCAACAGAGCTTGAGTGAGAACCAGGGTGGTGATTTGTTCTTGTAAGAGTAAGAAACTTACTCTTGAGCTCATGGCATTCACAAAGAAACACTTCTAATTTTCTAGTGTGGGCAGCATGGTAGGCACACACGGTTAATTAGTGAATTGAAACGAGTGATAAAATCATGCATGGTTTCATTGACTTCCTTCTTCAGGTGAGTGATCTTTGACAATAATGCAAACACATCTTCTTCTGAAGGCTTATACCTATCTTCAAATGTAGTTCGTAATGTGGCCCAACTAGTGATAGATCCGGCCGAAAAAATGTTGGAACCACTCTGCTGCGGGTCCTTGCAAGGTCTCTAGAAAGAGGCATACTGACACATCTTCATGGGTCACATCCAGGATGCTGCATGACATAATGAATGCAGATATATGTGAATCCATGCTTTGGTTTCCACTCCCATCAAATCTTGGGAAATTCTTGTGGTTTCCATGAGGGAGTGCGTGAACAGGATGTGGCAACGCAAGAGGGCCCATAGCATTTCCCCATGGTACTACCATTTGAAAAGCTGGAAAGAGGACGCGAGCCGGGAGTGCATGGTTCCACTGAGCAACAAAGCACTGCAAAGGGATGTGGAGGCTCCTTGAAAAAATGGTTCTTTCGTGGGGGAGACACTTCTGGCTGACCGATCAACTGAACTCAACGATGAGAAGCGTGTTGGTGTAATACTGAAGTTATGCCTTTGAAGTAGATCAAAAATAGGATCAACTTCTCCACGAGCTCTCCTACTACGGGTAAATGGTTCACCCGCCAATGTATCTTTCAGATCTGCAATGTTTTTAGAGCAGATTTTAAAAACTCTTTTTGGTTGTACTTGCTGATTTTCTGATTTTTCTAGACAAAAATCAGCAGCATGTACTTTTCTAAATATTTAATTTTATCCTTCTTTTGAAAACCGATTGCGGTTTAATGACAAAGATCAACGAGGATAAAATGATGGTTAACTTAGTAAGCTGATTTTCGGATCTTAGAGTTGACTTTTTGCAAGGGTTTGAAATTATTTGTAAAACTGTCAGAATCTCATATCTACGGAAATATATGGGTTTTTGTAAAAACTCAGCGAACTAAAGATCTCTAACTAGCCCAGATCTATGGATCTCTGAAGAAAATTTTCAGTTTGGATCACTTTTGCAAAAATTTTGGATTTTAAGCAAAAGTTAAGATTTGCAAACAGGTAGTGATTTTTATAATTTTATCTATTTTCTTAGTTACCTTAGCAACCTTAAAAGTTGTTAGTGTCTTTTAACTGACACAACACTCACATAGATCTGGTTTTTTCCCCAGTAGAGTCACCAAAAACTATTGGTCCGAAAATCTGTCGGGAGGGCAGATCTATGGATAGATGAGCCAACAATGTGCAGGGCATAGCCCCTCTTTGAGACAACAAAGTGAAACTAGTTTATTGCTATTCTACCAACAGGAATCATGTAAGTCCTACAATATTCTACCTTCAGGGGTTTGGGATCTCATCCCAGTAGGGGTATTTCCAACTGTGAATAGAAAGGAATGAAGGAAGGAAAGAGATAGGATAGATCCGAAGGGAGAAAAGAAATGAATTCCAAAGCAGAAAGGTCAGAGGGTTTATGTTTTGGGTTGGTAGTAAATAGAGCCAAACCTACTTGCATAAATGAACAAAGCAATACTGATGAGAAAATGACAAAAAGTAGAGATAGATCTAATAGAAAAGCAACATAGATCTAACTTAAGAAAGATCTAATACACATAACACATCCATTGAGCACAAAGTCTTAATTTCTGTATTAATATTTTCTGTTACAAAAAGTACAAAGCCTTTTCCTTCTCACTTCTATTTTTCATCTAAAAAATGTTCACCCTTTAATACAACAAGTATCCAAGTATATATAGAAGGAGAAGGAGAAAGAAGGCAAAAAGGAACCAACAACTAATTACAAAATATTTACAAAATATCTAAAAGTCAACTATTGACTTTGGGGCAATTTGGTGGATGACAACATCTCATGGTGCAACATGGATGATGTCATCATTTGTGCCAACATACTTTTAAATACTTTACAAAAATGGGAACAATCCCAAGAGGAAGGAGCCTATTCATCATCATCCCATGGCTGGAAAGGAGTATCTTGCTTCTGCTCAGGAGAGGAAATGTGAAATTGAGCACGATACTCCATGAACTTGCTAATCATCGGTTGAAGTTGATCCTGAGCAGGACCCTTGGTGTGATCACCGATGACCTCACAAGTCTCCCATTCATCTCTGAGTCTCTCTGGGAGCTTGAAGTATTCATTACCTACCTCCATCAGGTATCCAACAAAATCACGCAGGCCAGAAGGTTGTTGATAGATTCTGCGTCAAAAGTGGCTTCTGACCCTAACCTTGTGACGCGATCTCCTTAAAGATCCGAATAGTGTCATCTACCTTCCTCAAGGCATATGATGGGGTGAGCAAGCCTAGAGACATCCTTAGGATGATCTGCTCCATTTGATGCATTGCATCCAAGGCTTCCTCCTTGATTTTATCAATTTTCTCCAAGACAAATTCCATCTGGTCAACCCGATAGTCCAAAGCAGCAAGGACTTTGTTGGGTGCTCTTGGGTGATCGAAGACGCCAAATTTTACTAAGTCATCGACTGGGTAGTCGAGCATCTTCTGAATGTCTCATGTTGTAACCTAGCATGGTCCAACTCTTCGAGAGATAGGTCCCGCAATCACCTGGAGTTCCTTGTTAGCCTGATCAATATTCTGATATAGCTCTATGAACTTTACAATTACTTCCTCACTATCCTTGAGGATCTGGTCTCTCCAGGTGGATACTACCATACCTTGCTCACCAATCTTGGCATACTCATTTATCTTTTCCTGACTAAGGGCCTCAGGAGTTTCGTGGCAAGCAGCAGGAGGAGGTGCACTTGCCCATTTTCTCGTAGGGGCTTGAGAAGATGTTTGTTCTGTTCTTTCAATATCCTCTTCTCTTCCTTTGCTTCCTGAAGCTTTTTGCAAAGGGCATCCACTATAGATAGGCCTCTCCTGTAGGCTTTCTGAGGATGTTCCCATCATGACCTGTGTCACTATATAATCTGTAGGAGACAGATCCTTTTTATCCTTTGTGGGATCAGGGTATGCGATCTCCATAACCCTTTCACCTGAAGCACTCTGAGAGAAGCGGGTTATTGGCTTTTTCTTCTTAGCTCCTTTTGTTGGGATGATGAGAAGTCCATAGGTGCAATGGGGACTTTCCTCTTATGCTGGCTCAGGTGCTTGGAGATCCATTCTGGACTTAAGGGAGTGGGACCAGAGGGAGAAGAGGGAACGGAGGTAGAAGAAGGAGCAACTACAGTGAACTCGGGAAATGTGTCGAGACACTTGGTGGTGGCATTGATAAAGAAGCCAACTCTCCAACACTCACAGGGGTAGGAGTCACTGTAGGAGAGGAAACCGTGGGGGTGGAAGGGATCTGAGAGATGAGAGAAGAAATGCTAGGGGACAGATCCGCGAGGGAAGAGAAGATGGAGGAAGAGGAAGGGGGAACAAGTAGAAGATGGGGAGAAGACACAACCAAAGGAGTGGTTGCTTGAGTGACGTGAGGAGGGGAAGGAGGAGCGGAAGATGGGATGGTGGGAACTTCACTAGTTACAGTAGTGGCAACATCCTGAGTGGATGTGCCCATTGGAACACTTACCACGCTTCTTTTTTTTCGGGGAGACCAGGCTTACTACCTATTCCTCGGCGGTGGAAGGAGGACTCTCGGAGCTTTTCTCCTGAGTAGTTGCTTGATTCTCCCTCTTTGTCTTTCCCTTTTCCCTTTGGTAAGTGCTTTGGCTTAGCAGGTGCATCACCCAAAGGAGACGTGGTGAAGTCTACCCCAAGGTAGATGAGGCCATTCTTCCTGCACCAATGCTCTGTGCACTGCAGAGTGCCTTTAACCCTTTCCTCAATAGTTTGAGGTGCCTTTGTTCTATCAATCTCGAAAAAATGGCCAATTGTCCCCATCCGTATCTAGATAGACTTGATCAACTTCTTGATCACCATTTGAAACCTTTCGGACAATGGCCACACCATATTGGATGATTTCTGCTAGGGCCAGGTGGGAGTGATCCTTTCTTCTGAGCTCGACCTCATGATACAGATCGATATAGATATCCTCGATCTGTGGGATGTGGATCGATCAAGCTTTTCCCTTGGAAGGAAATTGCGAGGATCAAAGGTCAGCCTTGCCAGAAATTGTGTTTCAAGTTGAGCAACTCCAGCTCCGCAAACATTTCCCGGGCTTTGGTGTGAGAAGTGCAGGTGTACCTACCCACTGTGAGGGGGAATGGAGTTCCACCCTTCTTTCTTTTTAGGCACTTCTCGTGGTATGTGATAAGTTTCTGACAGCTCCAATAGGATCAACTTCGGTCCCGCATACCTCGGTAACTTGGTGGGCTCCCCCAAGAAGTTGGCGGCTCTGAGATAAGTGAAAGTGGGGAATTACGTAAATAACACCCCCACTTCTCTAGTGGTAGTAACCACACTCTTGGTCATCCGACCGTGAGTCATATTGGGCCTCAAGAGGTAGATGATGCCGTAGAAGAAGGCATCATTGATCTTGCTTGAATTGAGCGATGTTGTTTTCCAGTCTCAACTCTAGATAATATTCATATATTTTTACTTGGGGCCACACCCCACATCGACTTAGTGTTGGGTAGTCTCTTTCGAGGTAAAGCAAGTATATACCACGTAGGAGTTCATGTAGAACCTCCCCATTGTTGAGAGTTGTTGAAGCTACTCGAGATAGTGCTGCTGATGATCTCCGCCCATTCAAAACGTTGATCAGGAACATTTTTGCTCATTGTTTCTAGATATCTGAGCATCCATTTGTGAAAGTAATGGGCATCAGGAAGCCCAAACACCCTACTCAGGAAGGTGATGGTGTCACTCAGCTCCTCTGAGAAGTCACTGACGATGAATAACTTATGGCCACCTGGTTATCACCTTCTTGTTTTTGATATACTTCATTCATAAGTCTGCATGCATTTGTCCTCATTTTCATCCCATGCTTTTATGCAGTCTTCTTGGCTTATTGCCACAAAATGCCGTGGTGGGGGGGGATA
Source organism: Taxus wallichiana var. yunnanensis (assembly GCA_018340775.1). Lineage (NCBI taxonomy): Eukaryota > Viridiplantae > Streptophyta > Pinopsida > Cupressales > Taxaceae > Taxus > Taxus wallichiana. The sequence continues at coordinate 141,597,196 of CM031238.1, forward strand.
CCCAACATGATTTCAAAGTGCCAGGCAGTGAGGTTGATTATTACCTCACCCTTCTCATTCTCGACACATCTTGTGTCCTTATTGTAGCAGCAGGCCACCACCATCATGAATTCATTGTTTACCACGCTCACGGGAATTCCCCCAATGAAATGTAAACCACTACCGACCAATTTTCCATCCATGGACTACCTGTGACCTTCTTGTTCTGGCCCAGAAGTCCTCCATATCAATGTGACCAAGTTCCAAATCCCTGATGTCCAAGTCACACTCTGCAAGGGACTCGGGCATCCTGACCCTTTGGTATTTGTACTTCATTTCTTCTTCTATGAGTTTGGCCTTACCCTTTGACTTGGTTGGCTTTACTTGATGAAGACATGTGTGTAATCTGAGTTCAGCTTTGATCTACAAGAAGAAGTAGGGAAGTCCATCGCAGAAGAGCCATGTTAGCTATTAAATCATCCATCAAAGCTTTACAGAATGAAAACTTATCAATTTACAAGCCTCTGGGCACAAGGCACAATTCTATTATAGGTTACAGGGTCAGAAAAGCAAGGCACACTTCTGGAGAGTGTTGCATGGAAGAAAACAACACAAAAGGGGGCAGGCAGGCAAAATACTACACACAACATTCAAATGTTGGTGTCAAAGGATGTGCGCTGCGCCATATGAAGGGTTTTAAAAGGGCAGATTATTTTGGTGTTGCAAGGATGTAAGATGCGCCATTGGCATAGATATGGTACATGTTGCAAACATTATGGTGCGCCAAAGGGGCACAGGTTCAAATGGTGCATCATTGAGTTAAGGTGCGCCAAGTGTTTTAGCTTTTGCATGGCATGTGCGCAGAAGAGTCTCATATGACATTAATGTTGGTGTAGGTGGAGTTGCACTTGCGCTTGTGCTATGTTAGGTTTTTAGAAATTTTTATAAGGCATGGGAAAGATGCATGTTGCAAGCGGGGACAGTGCACCCCTTTGGCGCGACTGTGTTTTGTAACAATGATGGCGTTTGCAAAAAGAAAACCGTGGTTTGATAATTTTTAGGATTTTCCCTCTTTTGATAGGTTTGTGGGTTTTTTGGCCTCTTTCAACATAGATTTTTTCACAAGAGGGGAACAGAGGAAAGAGGGTCAGGGATTCATTTTGAGACAAGGCCCCCAGGTTTAGCAGATCTGGAAGGAGGGTAAAACCGGTTTGAAGGTGGGTTGATTTTCAAAAACGGGCTGGAGTTGTATTACTTCTTAGGTTCATTTTCTTTGTTTTTAATAACAACAACCTCTCAAAAAACAATGAAAAAACCACAACAACAACACACAAGAAAGCAAGGACCACTTACCAGGAATATATATAGATGGAAGAAATGAAGTGGGGTCCACGAACGACGAAAAGTGACACACGGGGGTGACAGGAGCACTGACAAATGTGCAGAGGAATTAACTTTTTCACATTTTTTCAATCGTGAAAATGACAGGTCGGATGCGCCTATTTATAGAAAAAGGTGTAATAAATGTGCCACCAACTTTTTTGTAAGGCACACCAAAATAGATGACAACATGAAAATATTTGCGCCATTGGCACTGATTCGGGACTGTCATTGACATTACCTTTTTAGCGCTTTGGCACACCATTCAGGGGCACAACAATTTTAATGTCGACAAGGTGGCATGCCTTGCACAGCTTGGCATGAAGTGCAAAAGGTGCATCATGTGCAAGGGAAGGTGCAACATTTGGAATGTCGACACAACACTTTTCACACAAACTTCAAGGATCCAAAATGAAGGCTCAAATTGGAAAACTTAATAAAACATTATCAATCTTTGTTTCATCACATCTAAGATACCCTCAAAGGCTAACAAACAATCTTATAGTCATGCTAGGAGTCACAATGATTTTAAATTTTTTTATTTCACTATCAAATGAAAGCTCTTCTAATAAATGAAATTGCAAATGCCACCAAACTATCACAAGGATAAGATCTTGTGTGATTCACACATAGATTTCAATGTAAGAATGCAACGGAACAAGAAAAACTACTTACAGACATTCAAAATGAAGCAAACACAAATTTTGCTCAAGAATAACACAGATTAACTCAAGTTTGGTTAAATTTATCATCGGGGAAAGTTTCTCAAACAATCTCAGAGATTTTCAATGGTTGTACACTCACAACCACCTTGACATGATCAAATTTAACACAAAGGAGATAAACATGCTTCTTCAGATAGTTTCTCAGAAAGATGGGCTCTATCAAACTTTTCTCTTAGGAAATCAGTTTTGACTCCTAACACTTCTACATTCACAAACTCCCAACCCTTTTCATGAAAAATCATGCCTATTTATAACATTTTACAACAGGCCTTTTCCCCAAAAAACCAAGACATTGAGTGTACTAGTGCTCGCCATGATCTCGATCACGATTCCTAGAATCAAATCTATAAAAATTTGTCAGGTGCTCAAGGGGTGGATCTCTTCAATATCTCCCGCATTCAACTCCTTCTTCTAGTAGATCACTTTTCCCTCTACTCACCAACCACTTCCACCCCTAATCTATCAAATCTGGTTCTTTGCGTGCTTAGGAAGGAAAAACGGAAGATCGAATCGAGCCCAGAGGTCAGATCTCATCTTAATGGAAAAGATGTCCCCAGATATTCCTCACCAAACTTAGATATCAAATTAACTCCCCTTCCCTATTTGGTGTGCAAGAAATATCAAGAAATCATGAAGACTCACACTTCCAGGAGAGCTCTGAGTGAAAATGGCATAAAAAAATCGAATATATGATGCACATTCATTGATCTTTCTATTTTGAATTTTGACCATCCACATGGGAGATCCAATTTAGAGTGGGCCTATGGGTTCCTTTTTCCTTTTACAACTTTTTGGAAAAATGTAAAATTTTCACATTTTGCTCCACACTCCGCCCTTGAGAAATGAGCCTGACACGTGTCCTAAGGTGGGTCCCAAAGGAACCGCGCCAAATTCTACTATTTCACCTCTTTTTTTGGAAAAGGAAAATTTTCCAAGTTTTCCCCATAGCTCCGCCCTTGAAAAATGGGCCTGACATGTGTCCCAATGTGGGTCCCATCGAACCACACTTCCTTTTTCACTTTTAACTCCTTTTTCCACAAAAAGGAAAATTTTCCAATTTTCCTCCAAAGGTCCACACCTTCCACCATTGACTGGAGAAAGTTTTGACTTTTCTCCATCGGGCCTGGGGCCATTTTGATGTTTTAATCCTTTTGATGACAAGAGGAAAAAAATCCAAGTTTCCCTCCGATGGCCCACCTCCCCATTTTTGACATTTTCAAACTGCCAACCTTGACCTCTTCTTTGCACATCTTGAGATGGCATCCCATTTTGAGATTTTAATCCTTTTGATGACAAGAGGCAAAAATCCAAGTTGCCTCCAATGGTCCTTCCCCACCCCTTTGACTTTTCAAACTGCTACGTGTCACAATGGCGCATCTTGAGATGTCCCCAAAATTTGAGACCAAAATGGATGAGAGTGAGTGGGGCTCACCATGTGTCCTCTCCCTTTGACCAAATAAATACCACATTGTAAAAATTTTCTAAGTCCAAGAAAACAATGAGAAGCTGAAAAGTCCTTAACTCCATGTGTCCTCTGGCAAACTCAAAAACCTTAAGGCTTCAAAATGATTTGGTGGGGGCACACTTCCATTTTAGAATTTTACTCCATTTTTCAAAAGGAAAAAACATCCAACTTACCTCCAAAGGCCGCATCTCCACCATTAGTCTTTGCCACGTGTCCTCCTCGGGGTCAAAGGCAAGACTTTTTCCCTACCACTTAAAATTTTCTTTAATCAAAGCCTTGTGGGGCATGGGGGGGTTCAAACTTTTTTCCAAAGTAGCCAAAAATAACAAGTTGAAAAAACAAACCCACCATGCCCCATCCAATTAGAAGAAGCCACATAAGCACCAAAAGAACCAATCGATTTGAGTGGCTATACGACCACCAAATTTTCCTTTTTGCCAAAAAAAAAAGTGAAAAGTGATAAGTTAAAGCATTTTCCCACATCCCCTAACCAACCAAAAGAAGCCACGTGACCACCGAATGCACTAAGGAATAACTTTGATAGAAAAAGACACCCGTCAAACCATCAAAAACAAAAATCACCATTCACGCCTCAAAACCCAATTTTTCACTAAGGATGAAAATTTTTTTGAAACAAAACAAGTGAATCATGGTTCCGAGCATCTTTTCACCATGGATTTGGATTTTCAAAGGCATACAAATATAAATTAACCATTCTCGAGCTTCCATGGTCAAGGAAAAATAGGAAAAATGGCAAAGCCCACGATTTTGAAGAAATTAGGGAAAAAATAGGGCAAACTCGAAGACTTCTTCAAGGAGGGACATGACAATGGATTCTACAAACAATTCGAGGCATTCAAATGGAGGTAAAAGCTTTAAAACATCCACATCGAGAGATAAAATGTTTCAGAACACGTAGATCAGAGGAAAATAATGGCAAATGGGGCGAGACAAATCTGAGCACCAACATCGGCTCCGACTCGGGATGGGCACTCCTTGCAAGTGCCACAAGAAAAAGGTAGACCAAGTGCCAAAATATCCATTGGGAAAAGGAGTCAGCTTGCAGAGCACAAAACCAGACCTTCCCCCAAAAAGAACAGAGAAACTAACAAAAACAGGCCACCAAGGGCTAACGAACAAGAACATGAAAGACAAAAAAAACCAACAAACTATACACTGTATAGATGATGTTCACCTTGGTTCTAGGGAATCAATCCAAGAAATGCTTCAAATGCCTACCATTAATAGGAAATTTGAGCAATTCTCCATCCAAATCCTTCAAGAAGAAGGTATGCTCACCAATCCTAATATCTATGGAGTAAGGGCCCATCCATAAAGTGCATCAAATTTACCATGCTTTCCCTTATCTTCATGCCTACTATCCCATAATAACATGAGATCTCCAACATTGAAAGCTCTTGGGGTGACCTTCTTGTCAAACAACTTCTTCATCTTTCTCTAAACTTTACATGCCTTTGGTGGGATGCCCTCCTTTCTTCATCAAGTTCAACAATCTGGTTAATGCGGGCATCATATGGACTTACTTCTTGATCTTCCAGTTGTTGAATGAACTGATATGAGGATAATTGCATATGCAGGGGCAGCAGGCCTGAGTTCCATACACCAACTCAAATGGACTCTTTCCAGTGGCTCTTTTAATAGTAATTTGGTCTTCCTAGATAACAAACTTCAACTACTCACCCCATTTTCTCTTGTTCAGCTCCAAGGTTCTTCTGATAATCTTCAACAAATTTTTATTACTAGACTCAACTTGTCCATTTCCTTGGGGATTGTAATTAGATGCATATGTCAAGTTGATCCCATATTCTTTACACATCACCACCAAAGGTTTAGCTCTAAAGCTCATGGCATTGTCAAGCAATAATCTTGACTAGCACCCCAAACTTAGATGATATGGTTCAACAAAAATCCATGACAATTTGGTGTGTTGCTCTTTTGGTGGGGATTTCCTCCACCCATTTGGTGAAGTAATCAATGGCTACAAGAATCCACTTATGGCCAACACTTGAAGGGTCTGAAATCTCACCAATGAAATCCATCCCCATTGCTTGAATGGGGCTTCAATTGATACAGGCTGCAAAGGAAGGGAGCCTAAGCTTTCAGTCTTCCAAGAGAAGTGCTGACAACTCTCACATCTTCTAACCAAAAGAGTTGTATCCTTGAAGAGAGTTGGCCACCAATAACCAGCCCTCAAGATCTTGTGTGTTGTGACCTTCCAAAAAAATTCCCCCACAAAATCCTCCATGGAGATCAACAATTATCTTGGGGGCTTCATCTTCAGTAATGCACCTTAAGAGGACTCCTCGGGTTCTTCCAAGCTAACCCATAATCAGTAATGACATATTTCTGGGAAGCCAACTTAAGGGCCCTTTTTTGTTCTTACTTAAATACTCAAGGTAGTATAAATGTCTGAGATAAAAATCACATCCTTGTACCACTCAGAACTCATTAGTTTCTCAAAGACATCTACCCTTCCTTCTTCTACCTCATTTACCTCAATAGTTTGCAAGTTTCTCTCAGCCATAAGCTTAGCCAAGCCCAAACCTCTCACCAACTTCATGGTTTGGATATCCATGTCATATTCTTGCAACTTGTTCACCCATCTACACCTTTTTCTTGAGACTTCCATCTCTGATAAGATGTCTTTCACCATGGTGTGGGGAACATAAGCAAACAATCTTAGAACTCAAAATGTAAGGCCTAAAAACCTTTGTTGCTTTTACCAAGGAAAATGCTTGTTTCTCCATAATAGTGTATTTCAGCTCAGCCCCCTACAATGCCTTACTAAAAAGGCAATTGGCCTCTCAACCCCTTCATCATCTTTCTCAACAACAATAGATGCAATAGTGTTCTCTGAAGCAAAAGAGAAATAGTTGAAAGGGCTTCTTATAATCTGGAGCTACTAGAACAGGTGCATGCTTTAGTGCCTCTTTAATCCCATTGAAATCTTGAATGGCATCCTCCTCCCACTTGATGACCTGGTCCTTCTTTAACATGGAAGTGATTGGAATGGTCAACTCAACAAAGTTTGATATAAATCTTCTGATGAAGTTTATCTACCCAAAGAAGGACTGAATTCCTTTCTTGGTTCTTGGATTGGAACCTTGTTGATGGCCTCTACCCTTTCTAGATCAATCATCACCCCTCTTGTGACACAATGTGACCAAGCAAATTTTTCCTTCTACACTCCAAAATGGCACTTCTTTGGATTGAGTGAAATGCCATATTCTCTACATCTTATCAACATCTTTTCCAAGTGCAGCAAGTGATCACTTCTCTTTCTAGAGAACACAATTACATCATCTTGGTAGACAACAATAAAATCATTGATGTAACCAAAAAAAACATCCATTTCTCTTTGAAAAGTTTCTCCAACATTCATCAGACCAAAGGGCATCCTGACATATACATAAGTCCCCCAAGGAGTGGTAAAGGTTGTTTTAATTCTTTCTGATTCCTTCACCACAACTTGGTTATAACCAGAGAAACCATCCAGGGTAGAAAGTAGCTCAGAACTAGTCACTAGCTGCAACATGTTTTCCATGTTTGGTAAAGGATAATTATCCTTCATTGATGCTCTGTTCAAATTTCTAAAATCCACACACATACCTAATGTCACCATTCTTCTTTCTAACTAGGTACTAGGTTTGCAACCCAAGAAGAATACCTTGTAGGTTGAATAATCCCTCCATCCCTCAGTTTCTTCAGTTCCTCTTGCATTTTAAGAGATAGGAGTGGATTGATTGGCCTCTGTTTCTACCTGAATGGTTTTGCATTAGATTCCAAGGGAATCTCATGTTGAAATAGATCCTCTCTATATGCCTTTAGTTCAAAATAAGTCCAAGCCATGCAATCTTGATACTTTTTCAGCAATTGATGTAGGACTGCTTCTCCTCCTTGCTTGAGATTGCTTCCTAACCAAATCTTCCTTGGTTTCTCCTTTGTGCCAAGGTCATGCTCCTCAATATCCCTTGAGGCTGCCATGCATCTATTAATAATGTGATCAACATTATCAAAATTGGATTCAAGAAACCAGCCCTCTAGGAATGGTATTAGTCTTTAGTTGATGATGCCTTTTCCAAACAAGGTTTCTTTACCCTCTACTATGCACACCATTGGCTCCCAATCAATATTTTGATCAAAAAACTCCTCTTTATTCTACAAAAATCTTCTGACCTAAGCATCATCATCAAAAACTTGCCAATGCTTAATATTGTCAGGTATAGATGGCCTAGTTAACACCTCAACATCATATTCACAATATGGGGACACTACACAATTATCAAACCGAGATCCCAACACTAGCAAGTTTTTCTACCAAATCATTGAACTTCCTATCATGATGCACAATATTGAATGAATCAAACATCTCAATGAATCCCAAACTACATGCTTGTATTGTTTCATTCACTGATTTTTTTGTGGCATAAAGTTTTCTGACTTGCTTTACAATTAATTTTGAATCTCCTTTGACAATGATGTCTTTAACACCATATTTCCAAGCAATCCTCAGACCTAACAACAATGCCTCATATTCAACAATGTTATTAGTGCATTCAAAGTTGAGTTTGAAAGAAAAGACAAACTCTTCCTGACTTGGGGAGATTAGTAAACAACACCAACACCATTTCCAACTTGGAGCAAGCTCCATCAAACAATAAAGTCCAAGGAGAGCCTTCCTACTCAAGACACTTGCATTCTTCAATCTTGTGCTCTTTCCCATCAAAAATCCTACAAAGTTATCAACATCAACACTTGTGTACAATACTTCATAAGATGCATTGTTGGGATCTTCAATAAGGTGCAACATCTTCTTTTCCCCATACAACTTGACAAGGCTGCCCTCAATTGGGATGGTGGCATAGGACATATCCATTTGAACACTCCCACCAACACTTGCAGCCCATTTTCTAGATAACAACATACCCCACTTGGTTGGGCAATCAACAATAACTACATCAAGCTTCAAATTCCTTCCTGGATAGGCTACAAGTTATACCACCAGACCCTTCACACATCCCACCACTAGCACCTCTCTAGAATCCATGGCAAGTACACTTCCCATATGTTGTTGTTACTTTGATATTCAGCTCATTCATGACTTCTAGAGGCATAACATTGCATGATGCCCCCGAGTCAAACATACAATTGTGTAACAACAATCTATCTTTAATGATCAGAGTGGTGAAGAATGGATCCACATTCAGCTGAATCTACTAAGGATGTCCCAAATAAACCTCAGGTGGTTCATCTAGCTCTTCTGATGTTGGTGGTGCTTCTAGTTCTTCAATGATCTGGTGGAGTCTCCACAATGTTTATATTTCTACCTAGGGCAGTCTTCTCTTCTTTCAATCCAAAATACTCCAATGCCCTCTTCTTGTGCTCAGGATCCTAAGCAACTCAACAATTGGAACTGAGATCTTGATCTACTCAAGACTTGGGCAATATCATAAGGGACAAACTTTGGCAAGGCAAACATTGGAAGGAAGGTTGACACACTCATTAGATGGCACAAGATTTTTGACAACTTGGGCATGAGGAGGGGTATGATTTTTGTTTGGGACAACAAGGCCCTTGGTAGATGCATCTTTCTTAGGAGCCTCTTTAGGAACATTTGAAAGCAATGGAGTTTTTGGCTTGGCCTGAGGCCCTGTCCCTTTGACAACCCTACTTCTTGTGTTGTGTTCCTTTTCTTGAGCCACAACAACATTCATCAACAACTTCTATCCTCCTCAGAGGGGATGCCTCCATCATACTTCTTTATCATTAAAGCCCTCAAATATTCAAATTCATTATTGGGAAATTCAAAATCTGTACAATATCTACTTCTAAAGTATGAGAGGGAGGAAGAATAGGTACCCAGTGGATGCAATCCCAAAAATCAGCAAGCAGTTCTAGCACTTATTACCTCAGTTGAAGTTTCCCTCTTGTTGTGAGCTCATGGAGAAACCCATCATGCAAACATCATCATCATTATCATCATCATCTTCTTCTTCTTCTTCTTCTTCTTGATCTTCCTCACATGGAGCATGGGGCATGAAACATCTGTCACACCAATCAATGACATTTGTCTCCTCCACAACAACAACTCTGGCAGCCAAAGGATCTGGTACCATTTTGTTTTCCCTATCCTGGGACTGCCTATTTCCAAATCCAATAGGTCCCTTGCCTCTATCATCATCTTTGGTGATTTGTAAACCTGTCTTGGCCTTGTTGCTTGTGTTGACCTTGTGAACTCTTCCCAATTCCTTTTCTTCCTAGGGCTAATTTGTATGATATTTCTTTGACAACCCTACCAAAGTTTTCACAACTTCCTCCAAATCAGCAACCTTACTTGTTTGAGGCTTTTCCGGTTAATTAGTTTTACACCCTCCCTTTTTGGAGGCTTTCCAATTGCCTTGATGTTATTCTCAATTTTAGGCCATGGTGAATGCCTACCTCAAATTAGTAGGGTTTTTGTCCCTCAAGTAGTAAGCAACCTTTTTATCAAATGCATCTAAATATTTGATCAAACATGATTCATCACATGGCCTTATCCTAACAGGAAATCTCCTCAAGGTCTTATTAAACCTTGTGTTGAAATCATGTACTGACTCATTAGGATTCTTCTTGATGTTTTCAAATTCTGATAGAAGAAATCTAGGGTCAGTTCTATCACCATACTACAATCTAAATGCATTATTCATCTCATCCAGAATCAATGGAATTATCTGGCAAAGCTTTATACCAGTCCCTTGACATCCTCTTCCAAGGTATGGATAAACAATTTGATATATACATCTTCATGTTCAATCTCAAAGTCTTCCATCATATTGATAAAAAGCTTTAGATGTTGATCACCAATTATAGCATTGTTTCCTTGGAACTTTGGTAATCTATTTCTTACATCCTGGGAACTGCATTTGGATAACCAACCATCCCTATAAAATTTATAGGACCAAAGGTGTTTACAAAAAATGGAGGTCTGGGTGGGGGCAAGGCCATGTTGTTTTGAGGAGGTGACCTGGAGGGGAGACAAATTGATAAGGGGTAGAGGGTCTTTGAAACACAGAGTATAAATTTCAAAATGGATATCCCCTAAAGGCCTTGTTTCTTGGAAAACCCTATCAACTTCTGAAAAGATAGGGGTAAGAATGAGAAGAAAACTTTTCAAAATCAAATGAAGGCCCCTCTCCAGTTGGAGAATTCAATTCCACAAAGAGGCTACCTGATTCAGAAGCACTTGAATTGCAGTCTTCAATAATAGGCCATCACTTTCATCAATGGAGATCCCTTTTCTTGTCTGCTGATCTCCAACAACTCTCCAGGATTTTCTTCCTTCTAATTTTTTTTTCTAGCTCTAGAAATAATGTCCTAAAGTAGATCCCTAGCAAAGAAAGATCTTCTTCCTTCCATCTTTGCAAAGATTAGTAACAAATCTCACTTGACAGAGGTTAAGACACTAGTACTCATCAAGAATCAGATCAACAGGAGTCACCACTAAGGATTTCCACCTTAGTTGTGTAAATGCACTAAAATATGATCTGTCAAATGTCTATCAACACTAGAAACTAGAAATGGAAAGATTCTGACTTTTCTTTACCTAGATTTATCAATGAAAGCTAGTGCACTAGGTGTAGAAAACTGAAATAATTACACAACACTTGAACCTTAAATACTTTTACAGCCCAAACACAAGATGATGTTTGAAAAAAATAGTATTTAGCACTTAAGAGCATACAAGAAGTGTTACTAGGGTCTGAATATGAACTGCAATCACTATGTCCCCAATAAATGGCATAAAGAAGGTGTTGGTACCAAATTGATTCTCCTCAAAGTTTGGTACAAATTGAAAATCAGAGCAACATCATGGATTGGAAGAAGCTTAGAGACAAGTAGAGCATGTAGTGTGTCATTTTGTAGCCAGGGATGAAATGCATCTTGCTCTTTATCACTCAAATGTGGAGAAATGGGTAAGCACCCAAGAGGATTTGACCTATCCTCACTACTTTATGGTTGTGCCTTTCAACCAGGTGAGAGGACCCTTTTGTAGCCTATTGTTTATGGAGGAGATGGAGATATCCTTCCTTGTGAAGTATTATTAAGAAGACCTTGAAGAAAATATGATCAATGCAACAAAACCTAACTCTCACGAGTTGTCACTCTAGATAATGGAGATATTTTCTAGGCAAGGTTCAAGCCACTAAAGACAATGAAAACCTGATTGTTTCTACATGTTTTGGTAGTAAAATTATGCATTTGTATACATACATGAAAAACAAGGGGTAGTATGGGTATGATAATTGTTTTTTAAATGAATTTTTGGTGGGAGGTGAAGCAGGATAAAGTTGATTATACCAAATCTTTGAGAACTTTTACAAAAATGGAAACTCTAATAAATAGAAATGCTTTCAGAGTAGCTAGGGTGTTCCTTTAACTAGAATATGTGCTCCAATGGAGGCCCAAATCAACACTTTTCACACAAACTTCAAGGATCCAAAATGAAGGCTCAAATTGGAAAACTTAACTGAACATTATCAATCTCTATTTCATCATGCCTAAGATACCCTCAAAGGCTAACAAACAATCTTATAGTCATGCTAGGAGTCACAATGATTTTAAATTTGTTTATTTCACTATCAAATGAAAGATCTCTTCTGATAAATGAAATTGCAAATGCCACCAAACTATCACAAGGATAAGATCTTGTGTGATTCACAAAATTTTCAATGTAAGAATGCAACAGGAACAAGAAAAAACTACTTGCAGACATTCAAAAACAAAGAAAACACAAATTTTTCTCAAGAATAACACAGATTAACTCAAGTTTGGTTAAATTTATCAGTAGGGGAAAGTTTCTCAAACAATCTCAGAGCTTTTCAATGGTTGTACACTCACAACCACCTTGACATGATCAAATTTAACACAAAGGAGATAAACATGCTTCTTCAGATAGTTTCTCAAAAAGATGGGCTCTATCAAACTTTTCTCTTAGGAAATCAGTTTCTAACTCCTAACACTTCTACATTCACAAACTCCCAACCCTTTTCACAGAAAAATCATGCCTATTTATAACATTTTACAATAGGGCCTTTTCCCCCAAAACTAGAGACATTGAGTGTACCAATGCTCGCCATGATCTCGATCACGATTCCCAAAATCAAATCTATAAAAATTTCAGGTGCTCAAGGGGGATCTCTTCAAATATCTCCCACATTCAACTCCTTCTTCTAGTAGATCACTTTTCCTCTACTCACCAACCACTTCCACCCCTAATCTATCAAATCTGTCTCTTTTCATGTGCATGCTGGGAAGAAAAATGGAAGATCGGATCGAGCCCAAAGGTCAGATCTCATCTTAATGGAAAAAGACATCCCCAGATCTTCCTCACCAAACTCAGATATCAAATTAACTCCCCTTCCCTGTTTGGCATGCAAGAAATATCAAGAGAAATCATGAAGACTCACACTTCTAGGAGCTCAGTTAATGTTCCTCTTCAGTGAAAATGGGAAATGAAAAAAATCAGAATACATCCCCAGAGCTCTGCACAACTTTACATTTGATTTCTATTTTGAATTTGGACCATCCATGTGGAGATCCAATTTAGAGTGGGCTTATGGGTTCCTTTTTTCCTTTTACAACTTTTTGGAAAAATGTAAAATTTTCACATTTTTCTCCATGCACTCCTCCTTGAGAAATGAGCCTAACACGTGTCCTAAGGTGGGTCCCAAAGGAACCATGGCCAAATTCTTCTATTTCACCTCTTTTTTGGAAAAGGGAAAATTTTCCAAGTTTTCCCCGTAGCTCCACCCTTGAAAAATGGGCCTGACACGTGTCCCAATGTGGGTCCCATCGGAACCACGCTTCCTTTTTCACTTTTAACTCCTTTTTCCACAAAAGGAAAATTTTCCAATTTTCCTCCGAAGGTCCACACCTCCGCCATTGACTGGAGAAAGTTTTGACTTTTCTCCATCGGGCCCATTGTGGGCCATTTTGATGTTTTAATCCTTTGATGACAAGAGGCAAAAAATCCAAGTTTCCTCCGATGGCCCACTTCCCCACCTTTTGACTTTTCAAACTACCAACCTGACAATGGCTCTTCTTGAGATGTACCCAAAAATTTGAGACCATTTTGATGATTTTTCATCCTTTTGATGAAAAGAGGAAAAAAACTATTTCCTCTATGGGGTCCGCTTCCCACCCCTTTGACTTTTCAAATTCCATGTGTCTTGTCAAATGGCGTATCTTTCAACAGAGAGCCAAAAAAGTCGAGATCCTTGAATGAGCACGGGCTCACCACGTGTCCCTGTCTCAAAACCATTTCCATGGTCATAAGGCAGGTTCAAAAAAATCTAAGTCCTCAAAAAGTAAGAGATGAACCTCCACGTGTCCTCCTCGGTAACTCCAAGAACCTTAAGGCTTCAAAATGATTTGGTGGGAGCATTTTCCATTTTAGAATTTTACTCCATTTTTCCAAAAGGAAAAACATCCAACTTACCTCCGAAGGCCCACATCTCCACCATTAGTCTTTGCCATGTGTCCTTTTGTGGGGTCAAGGCAAGACTTTTCCCTACCACTTAAAAATTTTCTTTAATCAAAGCCTGAGCGGGGCCACGGGGTGGGTTCAAATTTTTTCCAAAGTAGCCAAAAAGAACAAGTTGAAAAAAACAAACCCACCACGCCCCATCCAATTAGAAGAAGCCACGTAAGCACCAAAAGAACCAATCAGATTTGAGCGGAGCTACGGACCAAATTTTCCTTTTTTCCCAAAAAAAAAAAAAAAGTGATAAGTTAAAGCATTTTCCCATCATCCCCTGACCAACCAAAAGAAGCCATGTGACCACCGAACACTGAGGAATAACTTTCATAGGAAAAAGACACCCGTCGACCATCAAAATACATAAAATCACCATTCATGCCCGTAACCCATTTTTGCTAAGGATGAATTTTTTTGAAACAAAAACATATAGAGCAAAAACCAAAGACATGGACTTGGGAGAGTAGGAGGAGTGGTGGATGGGGTCTCCACTAGTTGTTTGTTTCTTTGTGGTGGAGGGGAAGGTATTGCTTTTGGATCTTATGGAGGGGACTTAGATTTGGAAGGGAAAAGGGAAGAGGAAATAAGATGAGATGGAAGACTAGGGGATGGAGAAGGGAATTCAGCACTAGGGGCAGCAGATGGGAAGCTTGGAAATTGAAGCTCAGGTTGAGATGGTGTTGCTTGGGGAGTGAAGAGAAAATTACCAGATGATGGTGTAGGACTTACCCATTGACAAGGCTCCTTAACACCAAGTTCGTAGGCCTCTATCTCCTTGGTCCACTATGCAAGTGGGGGAAACATCTCAACCATGAAGTCAAGCTTCTTCTATGGGCTATAGTGTCTTGGAAAAGGGCCAACCCATGGACAAGGTGCCCTATAACCAATCCTAAATGATTTCATCTGATCTTGTAGCCCTGGATTGCACCATGTTAGCCTCCATTCTTTGGATCTTCTCCAGCAAACTAGCATTCTCCATATAGCTATTACCATTATATGTGTACCCTTGTTCTTGATAAGCTCCATGGCCAAACTAGGTTTTGACACTACTCATATGGGTAAGCATAATGGTTTTGGATCTGATCATAATGCTGATCTAGAGGAGTTGGGAAATACATTGGAGGTGGAATGCACTGTTGTTGCTACAAGTGTGAGTTCCAAGAGGGAAATGAAGTCATGATTGCACAACTTCATGGAATGGGAGAAAATGAAAGATGTGGAAGGAATAATGGGTGGAAATGGATGGGAAGAAGGTCTACAACTTTAGAGATGTGGGTTGTTGACCAGATGGAGTTGCCATATGTGCTTGAAAGTGCCTCCAAAGGCAGAATATTCACCAAGAGCACATTGAACCTGATGAAGTGAAGTGGTAAGGTGCTTCAAACCTGTCCCACCGGGTGTGCCAAAACTGTTGATGTAAAATCACAACACCCTCAAATGGCCTCAAATCTGAGTGGGGCATTCGGTGTGATCTACATAACATTGGACCATCTCTCAAGCTGTGGGACTTGTAGAATTGAGATGGCCCTCTAGAGAAAGTCGACTTCTTCTTTTTTAAATACCGCCACAAGATACTCTAGTGCAAGTAAAATAACCAATCCTAATCTAACCTTCCAAGGAGACAGGAGAGAGAAAACGCATAAAATAGAGCCTACACTAAAGTGGTGATACACTAGAAAAGGAAGTGCTGATCACAATCTCGGTTATGCAAATACAGAGAGAGGTGAGAAAAGGAGAGGGTGGACAGATGCACCACAAACCAGAAATAAAATTCACATGGAACACCACTTCAACCCATTAAACACGGCTCTCGAATCTGCAATACACATCAAGTATGCATAGTACAATATACCCTCAAACGATGAGAGGTAAGAAGAGACAATAAAACAAGGAAGGAAGGACAAAATGCATCACAAAATATATTTTATTCCTCCATGAGTTCACACAGTACATCATAAGTGAGCAAGAGGCAAGAAAATTCCATTACAGAGCTAAGAAAGGAGGCTTAGACTCCACTTTCCGCCCTAGGGAAGAAAGAGAGAGGGGGCAGGAGAGAAACAATGACCAACCTTTTAGAAAATGCCCCTCCTTTACAATATATAGAAGAATGAGAGAAGGAGAGGAAAGAATTCAAACCCCGCTCCAACCACCCTTAGAAGAGCAATGAATCCACCTACCACAATGATGAGTCTTCTTCAGTAACACCCATGCCCCCGCTGCTATCCCTTATTGGGCAAGAAAGGAAGCCCATTCTTCATCATGGCGGTAGGTGGGAGACTTGATAGCCTTGAAAATGGCAGACCGGATCATTAATGGTGGCAAGTGAGTAGCAGGTACCGAGAGCTCTCCAAAAGTCCTTTCCCACTCAATTCCAAGCTCTGGTTGAAAGATATGGATGTATGGAGGTTGAGGGTCGATGCTTAACACAGACTCCAAATATACAAATGAGTCCTGCCCCTCACAGCTCCACATGGCAACCCTACGCATGTTGAAGATTCAGCCCCCTCTTCTCACTCTTGAAGTTGCACTGATTGACATGTGGCGGCTTCCACATGCTCCTCTGTTCTACCTAAGTCCCTCCTATTGGCGGAGACACTCTGCCTAACCCGAGACACGTGGAGATGGCGCATGTTTGGGGACCTCTTTTGGATTCACCTCTTGAAAGAGCACCGAAGAGACACATGGCTCCTTCCACAGTCTTGGATTCTTCAATGGCCAACTCTAACTTCTTTTTACTCGACCACGCGGTGAGCCCGTGCTCATTTGGGAACCCACTCTTGATCTTTCCTTTGAAGTTGTGTTAAAATGCCACATGGAGGCTCCCGCTCACTCTTCTTGTTTGGGGATCACCTCCGGATTTTAACTTTTAAGATGCGTCAAGTGACACGTGGAGGCTTCCTTCGGCATGTCTCGAGCTTGAAATTTTTAATGGCCGATGTCCCCTTTTTGGACCCTCGGACATGTGGAGGGCTAGTGCTAGTTTAGGGTCTCTCTTTGGGTCACACCTTTAAAGTTCTGCTGAGTTGACACGTGGTTCTTTCCACTAGCCTTAGACTTTTGAACGACCTATTGGTGCTCAGATTTGTCTCACCCCATTTGCCATTATTTTCCCTCTGACTACGTGTTCTAAAAAAATTTTGTCTATCGATGTGGGTGTTCTGAAAGTTTCTATTTCCATTTGAATGCCTCGGGTTGTTTGCAAAATCCATTGTCATTTCCCTCCTTGAAAGAGTCTCGTAGTCTACCCCTGTTTTTGCCCTAGTTTCTTCAAACTCCATGGGCGTTGTCATTTTTCCTATTTTTCCTCAACCATGGAAGCTCAAAACTGATAAATTTACATTTGTATGCATTTGAAAATCCAAACCCATGGTTGAAATGATTCTCGGACCATGATTCGCTTGTTTTTGTTCCAAAGGTTTTCAACCTTAGCGAAAAAGGTTCTGGGTGTGAATGGCAATTTCTGTATTTCGACAGTCTGACAGGTGTCTTTTTCTTGTCAAAATTATTCCTCAGTGTTCGGTGGTCACATGGCTTCTTTTGGTTGGTCAAGGGATGGTGGGCAAATGCTTTAACTTATCCCTTTTTGATTTTTTTACAAAACGACAAATTTGGTCCCATGTCTTCGCTCATTTTTGATTGGTTCTTTTCGTGCTTACATGGCTTTTTCTAATTGGATGGGGCACGGTGGGTTTGTTTTTGAAAATTTTTCTTTTTGGCTACTTCGAAAAGAGGTTTGAACTCGCCCGCAGCTCTCACCGAGCTCGATTAAAGAAAATTTTAAGTGGTGGGGAAAAAGTCTCACTTTGACCCCGTAGGCAAACACGTGGTAAAGCTAATGGCGGAGATGCGGGCCTTCGGAGATAAGTTGTATATTTTTCCCTTTTGGCATAATGGAATAAAATTCTAAAGCTGGAAGTGCACTCTGCCGGATCATTTTGAAGCCTTAAGGATTTTGAAGTTACGCCATACTGACACGTGGAGGTCTCCGCACGGACTTCTTTCCTTAGTATTTTCAACAACTTCGTAAAGGGCCCGAGACATGTGGCGAGCCTGCACTCATCCAAAGTCTCAACTTTTTGGGATCATCTCAAGATGCACCGTAGTGACACATGGCAATTTGAAAATTCAAAGGGGCGGGAAGTGGACCATCGGAGGCAACTTGGATTTTTGCCTCTTGTCATCAAAAGGATTAAAATCTCAAAATGGCCCAGCAAGCCCAACAAGAAGGTGGTCAAAGTTTTTTTCAAGTCAAAGGGGCGGGGAGGTGGACCATCGGGGTAACTTGGATTTTTGCCCCTTGATATTCAAAAGATTAAAACATCAAAATGGCCCGCAAGCCCAATAAAGGAAAAGTCAAAGCTTGCTCTAGTCAATGGTGGAGGTGCAGACTCTCGGGGAAATTTGGAAAATTTTCCTTTTGGGAAAAAAAAGGAGTTAAAAGTAAAAAGGAAACGTGGTTCGATGGGACCCACATTGGGACACGTGTCAGGCCCATTTTTCAAGCGCTGAGTTGTGGGGAAAACTTGAAAAATTTTCCTTTTCCAAAAAAAGAGGTGAAATGGCAGAATTTGGCCACGGTTACTTTGGGACCCACCTTAGGACACGTGTTAGGCTCATTTCTCAAGGGTGGAGGTGTAGAGCAAAATTTGAAAATTTTACATTTTTCCAAAAGTTGTAAAAGGAAAAAGGAACCCGCAAGCCCGCTTTAAAATGGATCTCCCACATGGACGGTTCAAATTCAAAATAGAAATCAACGGTAACTATGTCTCTGTATCTAATTTTCCTACCATATTCACTCCATAGCTCTTGGGGACGTGTATTCTTTTGATTTTTTTATCATTTCTTACGAGTCTCCTGCATGCCAAATAAAGAGGAACATTAATTTGGAGGCCTGGTTTGGTGGGGAAGGTCTGTAAGCATCTCTCACCATTAATATGCAATCTGACTCTTGGATTCAACCCGATTTTTCTTTCCTTGGCATGTGAAGGACCTATTGATACTGGGTTTGGTGAGAAAAATCTGGGATGTCTTCTACCATTAAGGAGAGATCTGACCTTTGGGCTCGATTTGATCTTCCATTTCTTCTTCCCGAGCACGCAAAGAGCTAGATTTGACAAAATAGGGGTGGAAGTGGTTAGTGAGTAAAGGGAAAAGTGGTCTACCAGAGAGGAAGGAATTGAAAGTGGGAGATGTTCGATGAGATCTACCCCGAGCATCCGACAAATTTTTACGAGATCTGATTTTGGGAATCACGATCAAGATCATGGTGAGCACTGATGCACTCAATGTCTTTGCTTTTGGGGGAAAAACTATGTTGTAAAATTTTATAAATGGCATGATTTTTTCCGTTAAGAGGGTTAGGAGTTTGTGAGCATAGAAGTACTAGGAGTCGAAATTGATTTCTTAAGAAAATAGCTTGATAGAGCCTGTCTTTTCTAAGAAATTATCTGAAGAAGCCTGTTTATCTCCTTTGTGTTATATTTGATCATGTCAAGGTGGTTGCGAGTGTACAGCCATTGACAAGCTCTGAGATTGTTCAAGAAACTTTCCCTTGCTGATAAATTTAACCAAACTTGAGTTAATCTGTGTTATTCTTGGGCAAAATTTGTGTTTGCTTCATTCTTGAATGTCTGCAAGTAGTTTTTCTTGTTCCTATTGCATTCTTACATTGAAATCTGTGTGAATCACACAAGATCTTATCCTTGTGATAGTT
This sequence comes from Taxus wallichiana var. yunnanensis, assembly GCA_018340775.1. NCBI lineage: Eukaryota > Viridiplantae > Streptophyta > Pinopsida > Cupressales > Taxaceae > Taxus > Taxus wallichiana. Next base: position 141,616,995 of record CM031238.1, read on the forward strand.
TGGTGGCATTTGCAATTTCATTTATCACAAAATCCTTCATTTGATAGTGAAATAAACAAATTTAAAATCGCTATAAATCCTAGCATGATTATAAGATTGTTTGTTAGCCTTTGAGGGTATCTTAGGCATGATGAAATAGAGATTGATAATGTTCAGATTAGTTTTCCAAATTGAGCCTTCATTTTTGATCCTTGAAGTTTGTGTGAAAAGTGCTGATCTGGGCCTCCATTGGAGCACATATTTTGGTTAAAGAAACACCTAGCTACTCCGAAAACATTTTGTTTTTCAAGCTTTCTATTTTTGTAAATGTTCTCAAAGATCCGGTATAATCAACTTTATTCTCGCATCACCTCCCACCGAAATTCATTCAAAAACAATTAATCATACCTACACTACCCCTATTTGTCATGTATGTATACAAATGCATAATTTTTATTGTCAAAACATGCGTAAACAATCAGGTTTTCATTGTCTTTAGTGGCCTAAACCTTGCCTAGAAAATATCTCCATTACCTAGGGTGACAACTCTTGAGAGTTATGTTTTGTTGCATTGATCATATTTTCTTCAAGGTCTTCTTAATACTTCACAAGGAAGGACATCTCCATCTCCTCAATAAACAATAGGCTACAAAAGGGTCCTCTCACTCTAGTTGAAAGGCACAACCATAAAGTAGTGAGGATAGGTCAAATCCTCTTGAGGGTGCTACCCATTTCTTCAAATTTGAGTGATTAACGGCCAGTTAGATCCCATCCCCGGCTACAAAACGAATCATCATGATCTATCTGTCTCTAAGCTTTCCCGCTAAGCCCGTGATGCCGCTCAAACTTTGAAGGAGAATCAATTTGGGTACCAACATGGCCGATTCAAATTTTTGAGGCTCTAACCACATGGAGGGATGGTGCACATTTGGGACATGCCTTTTGATGTGCCTTTTGGAATTGCATCGAGCTGACACATGGCGCCTTCCACGAGTCTGTTATTCGGCCTCGAGTTGACTTGTATGCAGCGAAGTCCAAAACTTCGAGCCTTTCTCCGATTTTCTCCTATCGAGCTCTGGACTCCTTTTCAGACCTAGGACAAGTGGAAGCTTCACGCTCATTTAGGGACTGTCCCTTGGGTCTCACTTCTGAAGTTGCACCGATGAGGCATGTGGAGAGTTTGTGCTCACTTAGGACCTTGCTTTGAACTTGGCCTTTGGAGGTGCGTTGTTAGGACGCATGAAGGCTTCTGTCAGCTCTTTATACTTAGTTGATTCAATGGTTGGCTTTGTCTTCTCGGACTCTGACCACGTGGAGGGCCTACGCACGTTTGGGGTCTCTGCTTTTGTGCACCATACAGAAAGTTTGTCGAAGAGACATATGGCACCTTCTGCGATCCTTCTATACTTAACCGATTTGGGCCTCGATTGAACATTGCCTTTCTCCATTTTTCCCCTGCTGAGCCTTGATCTCCTTTAACATTGTTTGGCCTCATTTTCCTAGCTTGCTTCTCCATTGTCGAGTCTTTCCCGCCTCTTAATTTGGGATCGCTTGTGAGCTCGCAGACGAGAGCCGAACCTTCGATTTTCTTCTCGTGCAGGTCGTGTTTGACCAATTTTGTCCCCTAGCGGGGGGGTTAAATTTGGGATAACAAATAATACATATCCAAATATAAATGACACTTACGTAAATTTTCAGTTTATAAGATAAAGTTAGCTATAAATCAAAACAAATATATAAAAAACATATAAAATTAGTAAAGATAGAAAATTAATAGATGTGTTTTTATCAACAAGATTTTGATTATTTATTAATAAAATAATAAGATGTTTCTTTTCTTTTTTAAATTATTTATATTCATAATTTTCAGTATTCAATGATATTAATTTTTTTAATATAAAAATTCACGATATGTAATCTAATATTAATGTTCTTGAATTTATTTTCCACGTAATTTAATGAGATTTAGAAGTTTCTACACATATTTACGTACAGATTTGTCCAATAGAAAAAGAGGTTAAAAGATTGGATTATGATCCTCATATTAATATAATATAATTTAAATATTTTCAATATATTATTTAAAAGGTGAAAATAAACTATAAATATTATTTGACATTTAAATTATAGTTTCACACCGCCAAAAATATAGTAAAAATATTAAAATTAAATCAGGAGAATATAAAGATCAACTATAAATATAATTCAGACCATATTTAAACCAAGTTACATTAATATGAGGATTAACTTGCTGAATATCATCCATCAGCCCTTGAGTATCTTTCTCAATTGACAAGATCTTGGTGATTATATTCTCTGTCTCTAAATTAGAATGATTTGGTTGGTGATGATAGTATAGATCACTATTTTTAAATTAAAATGATTCGGTCAATATTTTCCGGAGTCACGAATCGCAGTGATTTTTGTAGAACAGTTTTTCCCATCTAAAATAGCCGATAACATCAGAACGAGTTGCAAACTACAGTTGCCGCTGACCTGTAATCAACAGTAACAACACTTGAAAAGCAAAAACGCAAACCGTTTCCTGAAGCGCAGTTTGGCACGACGGCATTAGCGGAGCCAATATAAGGTGAAATTAAAAGCATTCTAATCCTCAATAACTCATGTCGACTATAAATATAGTGAGATGAAATGAAATGGCAGGCTGCAAATAAAGCAATCTGTTGTATCCAACCATGGCTTCATCTTACAGTTGCATGTTATTTACTTGGGCAATCATGCTTCTTCTTAGCGTTTCAGGCAGTGCCGCCCTTCTGGTTCTCAAACAATCGATAGGGCCTGCAGTAACGCCTTATATAAAGACCATTGCATTTCATCTTTGTCTAAAGCTCCGGGGCTCTACAGGCAAACATATCCCAGCTATCTGTTATTGCAGTAGATTTGTGTATCGGCGAATCCAAACCAGATTCTGATTTTATTGAAGGGCTGAGAAAACAAAATCCCAGCGTTTCCGGGCTTAAAGACTGCTCAGAGCTGTTCACTGATACAACGGAGCAGCTTGAGAAATCAGTCTCAGAATTAAAGCATTGGAATAGTCCCAATTTCAAGGAATATATATCGGATGCTCAGACATGGCTGAGTGCTGTAGCGAATAATCCCGATACATGTGTGACTTCGTTGAGCGAATCGAGAGCAGCGACGTTGGCTTCAACAGTTAAGGACAAGACAATTGAGCTTACAAAGTTAATTGGTGATTCTTTAGCTGTTGTTAACCAGCTCAGCCAGCAGGTCAGATCATAAGTAATAGTCCCTCTGATATTGGGTTTTATTCAGAAATAATGTTTTAAAAGAGAAATGGTGTTTCGTTTTATTTTAGCCTCCATACGACCTGAATTTTGGCTTTTATGGCCAGTTTTAGGGACTATAGGTCATATTACAGTTAAAAGAAGGAATAGGGGTATAGTTCCCATTATGGATTAACAAGCAAGACATTTAAATAACTGTGGATTTTACACAAATATTAGAAATAAATAATAAACGAGATTCTCTCAATAAATGTTAGTTTCTTCTCTAAATCACTCACACACACATATATATAGATCAATATTTATTGAAAAAAATTAACAATATATATAGTTGTTATATTACTATAATAAAAAAAAGAGAGAGATAGTGTATGGAAGCATCTAGCCATATGGAAGCATGTTTCTAGTTTAAATTTATCTCAAAACACATTTTTAAGTAGAAGCCCTCAAACAAAAACTAATATAAAATATAAGAGATGAGTTTTATTGTTTATTATGTTATAGGCATTCTACAATGATAATTGAATGTAGTGCTTATACATGACATAAAATTTAATATCCATTTCGGTATAGTCATAAAATTTCAACCTTACATTTAACATTCATTTCCTCATCATTTATAAGTAGTTTTCTAATTATAATTTTACATGAAAATTTCGAGTTCTATATATATAAGTATATTTTGAGATACATTTATAATATGTACTAGTTCATATATTTATAATTTAGATATAATTACTAGTTTATATGCGTCTTTTAATATTTTGATTTTATGTAATCGAAAATATTTTATTTTTTATTTTTATTTACATTGTTTTAATTACTTTCTAAAAAAACTTTATTTCAATATGAAAATAGATATAAATGACATATTATTTTCAATTAAAATTTAATCGTGTTTAATGATTTGAGAAACAAGAATATTAAAATAATTTCCTTAATATGAGAACCGATATAAACCGTGATAATTAGAATTACAATTAAATTTTGTTTCGAATGATATGATATGGAAGAATCCAAATATTAGTAATATCACCCTACTTCATTTTATATTTTTATGTAAGACTTTTTCCATATTTGCCTTTATTTTCAATTGATATAAATACATTGTTTTTTTAAATTTAAATGTAAATATTATTTATGTATTATATGATTATTTTTTCCTAAATTTTTTTACTAGAAAGTTATTATTTTTTTGTGTTAGAAATTTTGTTGATTAATTTTGAGGTGTTATGATATTTATTATTTCATCTATATTTTCTAGGTACAAGTTGATTTGCTAGCGTTTATAGTTATAGCCAAATTTTTACATTCAAATCGCATTTACTACATGAAAAGAACAAATATTTACTACCTGGATGAGAACATAATGTTACTGACAAATAATTTCTATCATCGGATAACATTTCCTTTCCATTCATGGCATTCACCGAGAATTTGAAAGTCATTTTTAGAAATTCGCCAAGTAATATCTATGGTTTATTAATAGGGGGTCTTAAAATTTACCGTGGTCCAACCATCTTGCTCTTTAATTTTGCCATCAGGTTGTGGCGAAATAAGAAGAGGAAGGTGGTTAATTTATCAAGGAGCCCACATATCAACTCCACAATCGGTCTTAAAATTTACCATGGTCCAACCATCTTGCTCTTTAATTTTGCTATCACACTGTGGCGAAATAAGAAGAGGAAGGTGGTTAATGTAAAGGAGCCCACATATCAACTCCACAATCGTTGTCATCCCGGTGGTTGACCCATTGCCAACAACTAAAATTTGAATAATTATAGTAGGAGAATAGATTATGTAGTGCCTACTCCTCTTTGACATTGATATTACTCTGATTTTGCTTATTTTGGATTAGAGCCATAAACATTATTATCATATTGATCTTTACACTTTGATAGATGGACATTGCTATATTTTATTAGCTTATTTAATAGATAGTATAGATGTTTTAGATTTATGACATGATGTGATTTACAGAATGGATTATATGCATGGATCGACACATTAATATTTGACGATCTTGAGCTACTATTGTATTGACACATTGGATTTGATATATAGATGTTGCTAGATGATTTAGTTGGTTTTGTGATCTTATTGTTAATTGATAAATTGATAAAATCAAAATATTTAGAATTGTGAGCAATTGGTGAATTACTTAATTTTAGCGATGGTTAAGTTATGATATTTAATGATGTAAATTGATATGTATATGTGTGCATTTTATTATCTCGATGTTGTTAATATGGCCAAGAGGCCAGAAATGTATTGTTTTGATTTTTGTATGCATTTGCAACACAACAAACAAAAGGTGATATGAGACCAATAGTGAAGGTATTTGGGGTATTAGCAATATGTCACATTGGCAACTAATGTAAATGTATGATGGTATTGTTGTTAGATTGTAACGAGATCTCCATTGGGGGTGGCCTCAAATGTGACCATGGGTAAACTGTGGTTTTCCCTTTGGTTTTATTTATTTGTGAGTCATTTTTATTTATTTGTGAGTCATTTTATTATTGGTGTTAAGTACTCCTTTTGAGTTAATTAGACTTGATTAATTAGTGTAATATAGGATGTGACAAAAGGAGGTAATTAATGTGATTTGGTAGTCTTTGTTTGTGTTGGTTTTGAAATAAATTAGTTACTTTTGAGTGTTGTGCACTCAATCTTGCATGCAAATTTTGGATTTTGACTTTCAAGCCAATTTTTGAGGCTTGTGGGACAAGTTAAGCTTGTTCCACACCTCTTTAACTCACCCACCCTATCTGTCTATGATGTGAGGGGCTTATTTTAGGCATTTTTTGTGTTTTAATGGAGAAAAAGAGAAATTAAGTGCACCTTTATTAAAAGATTCTTTAATCGTGTCCTCTAAGGGTGTGGGTTTGAGTTTGAGTGTGTAAGAGGGTTGTCATTACCTCAACCAATAATTTATTTTGCTTTGGAGATTGGGTTTGACCTTGTGATTTGGAATGGAGGAGAAATGATGTGGCATCATACATAGAGCCAAATCACATCTCTCTCCTCTCCTTTTTATTTATTCTAATTTGTTTGAATATTTGGGGTTTACTTGTTTTATTTGGAGACTTTTTCTTTTGGAGGTGCTTGCTTGAGAGTTTTTTTCGCAACTTGGAGTTGGATTTTACTTTCTTGGATATGGAAAAAAGCTTGGAACTTTCTTGTGGATTGGAAACTCTTGCAATGGCAAGGAAGGGACTTCACCCATATTTTCTTTTGCTAATTTTTTGTACATATGTTTGTTAATGAATTGTTGTTGGATGTGTGTTTTTGGGAAGTAAAATAACCCTTAGATTGTGTAGGAGAATATAGAAATAGGGATATTATGGAGGGATGCATAAGAGTTTTTATTAGTCATTTTAGGAGAGTGTTGGGTTAGGGTGTCCCACCTTCTGATAAGTTAAATTTGTGCTTATCTTGTTGTTTTATTGTGGGAAGCATAAGAGTGAGGGAGGTATGAGATTTTTTTTTCTTTGAGGGAGAAATAAGATTTTGTTGGTTGTGATTGAGTTCTTGGAGGTTTTAAGGTGGGCACCTAAACCCTTGGGAGGCATCAGTAGATCCCCATGTTTCATTCTCTTTCTTGGCTTGAATTTAGAGCCTTTGTGTTGGGAAACTTGTGTGTGTTGATGTGATTTTTTTTTTGTTCTTGTTATGTTGAATGTTTGGTTTGAATGTGAATGTGGAAGCCTTGTTAAGTTACCAATGGTTGTCTTATACCCATCATTACTTCGCTTTTGAGGCTTGGGGGCCAATGAAGAAGAAGACTTCTCCCGATTGAATTATTGTTTTAGTTGAGAGTGTTTCCTACTACCCTATTTTGTTTGTTGTCTTTGGACTTTGGGAAGATGGTGGAACTCAAGTGAAGAATTTATCTTTGTAGCACCTTGAATAAATGGAGTTGAGATTCCTCTTTGTAAAAGAAAACTTTACCATCTTGTCTCCATTTGAGTGGAGGGCTTGTAACTTGCTTTCTAAAGAATTTCAATATCTTGTAAATGTGTTGTAAAATGGTTGGTTTGTAACAAGTTTTAAAATGTATGTGTATGGGAAAATAGAAAAAGGAAAGTTGCATTTCTTACTTGAAAATACCTTCAACTTGTAAACCCTACTAAGAGTTTTATGGAAAAATTTTGCATTTTAAATGTGTTAGTGCTTGTAAAATAAAACAACCAAATATTACATTGTTAAATGAAGTAGAAACTTTGAAATGGGATTGAAGTGAAAATAAACTTCTTCCAACCAAAGTTTATTTTATTGTCTCCAAAGTGTGATTTATTTCACTTTCATAAAGATTAATGGTCATGTTGAAAATATACTTGTGGCTTAAAATGGATTTAAATTTAGTTATTATGAATGAAAGTAAATGGTTGCTTGTTTCTATTGAAAAGAAAACATAGTGAAAATAGTGAAATTATGGTTACATTTCTTGTTATATTGTGAAAGAATAGAGAATGAGTTGATGTTGTACAATTTGAGTATGAAAATAGAAATGTTATCAATCTACCAACCCATAAATAGAAGAAACCCTAGTTTAATTTATTATTGATTTAAAAAAAAATTAAATAGAAGAACTATTAAAAAATAACATGTTTGGAAGGTTCTATGTAACGCCCGCTAAAAACAACCCACTTGAGACCCAAGAACAACCTAGGATTAATTAGGAAAATTATGGAATAATATTTTCTTGTTGGTTAAAAGAGTCTAAAACCAAAGTTACGAGACAAAAGTCATCGCAATCAAGTTTCAAAGCCAATATACTATTAATAGCTTATATATTTGTTAATATGACAATTATAAAAGATCACAAGGTCTAAACTTAGGGTTAGATTAATCAATTAGGTTAAGAGGGTAATTTCTCACTATACCACTTTCTAACAGATTAAAATATTCAACCTTATTTTTCTCAAAATTAATACACTCAAAATTTCCCAAAATCATTCCCATTAGATAGGAAATTTCCTCACCTTTCCAGTGATATAAAGAAGTCCTCCTAACTCCTCGTATTTCTCAAGTTATGGGCCGGCGGACCTTGGGAGGAAAATTTTCCCAAGAGCGGGTCTCATGGGCCTAGGGGAGAAAATTTTCCCATGCGCGAGCTGCGGACTTCGGAGAGAATTTTTGCCCAGAGGAGGAATGTGGACTCGGCAAGGTGGGGAAGCAAATTTTTCCCATGCACGGCCGGCGGAGCGGGGAAGAGCTTTAACACTCTTTCCCTTTTTGGGAAAAAAGCACGATTTGCCTCCGTGTGCTCGTGAGCCCGAAAGGACACATGTCGGCATTTCCCAACTCTAGTGGAAAGTTGGGCCACTAGAGAATTTTTATACTTTTATCCTTTTTGCTTTGAAAAGTGCTAAGGGATCAAAACGATCCGCACCTCCACCGACACCCAAGGCGCCATGTGTCAACCATCCATTGTTGCATGGGCAGTGGAGAACTTAGAAAAATTTTCCCAAAGAATATTTTTCAAGCACTAAGTTTTTTAAGGGATCCACTCCTCCACCAATGCCCGTGATGCCACGTGGCAGCACCTAATTGGTTATGGGCCGGCGGGGCTATGGAGAAAACTTAGAAAATTTTCCCAAAAATTTTCCAAAGTGCTAAGTTTTTAAGGGATCCGCTCCTCTGCCAACGCCCCATGATGCCATGTGGCAGCACCTGATTTGTTACGAGCCGTTGAGGCCATAGAGAAAACTTAGAAATTTTTCCCAAATTTTTTTTTCTCTCCTTTTCTTTTTTTTTTTCCGCAATTAGAATTATTTTTGAAGCCAAATGAAGGGAAACTTGAAGGCCATAACTTTTGATTGGGAACTCGGTTTTGAGAAAACGAGGACTTTTTAGAAAACTCTGTCAATGTCCACTTTGCATAGGAATCATTAACTTTTCATTTTGATAATGTTTAAGAGTTAAGTTTCATGAAAATGATCTGCAGGATTTAAAAAGGCAAACTGGTAAATTTTAACTTATGAAAATTTTAATCAATTGATCTTCTTCCTCTCTCAACATGTCAATTAAACATGAAGAATTGTTCTTAGATGGATTTTGAAGGTAAGTTTTTTTGATTGAATCCCAATTAAAAAATACAATTTTTCCAACAAAATGACAACAAAACGGTTTGAGCCCGATTTTGCTAAGATTTCTAAGGGATTCCTTATGTGTTTTCATCTAATTGAATTCATTTAGGGCATGCTACTTCAATTGAATCATTTAATTTTTTATTTCCTTGTTCTAGGTTCAAACTATTTAATTTTGGATAAAGTATTTACTAGTTTGAAAATACCAAACAGAGATCAAATTTTAACGGATCTATTTGTCATTTTCCTCTTCCAAGTATTAGAATTCGTTCCAATTCTAATCTAATACATTTATTTGATTCAAATCAAACTATTCAAAACCAAAATGCAATTCTAATTTCCAATTTTACACATTTCAAAAGATAGAGTTCTATGTTTTCCTCACACGCATTTTTTTCTTTCAAATAGATATTTCAAATACATTTCAACTCAGAATTTAAACAATAGTAGTTCCAATCATGGAAAAGAATGCAACTTTTATTCAAAATAAAAGGTTTCCTTCTTTTACAACTTCTCTTTTCTATTGATTTTCACAATACAATATACAAAATACATCTCTTTCTTTCAAAATAGAAAACAAAGTATATCTCTTTCACATTTCAATCTTACAACTTTCGTATTCAATACAACATATTTCCATTACAAAACATATACAAGTTCCTCCACTTCAAGTGGGAAGGTTACAATAAGATTTATCTCAATAAGGGATTGTCAACTATTTTATTTCATTTTCCTTTGCTCCATAACAACAACATGTAGATTTATCATTCTTCCAATTTTGATCACAACAAGAGCAGGGGAAAGGCAATGCTCTCCACCCAACCAAGACATCTAATGAAAAGGAGAATCCATCCTTCTTCATTGGCCCCCGAGCCCCAACCACAAAGCAATGGAAGATGTGATTCAACTCATGGCAACAACAGGCTTCCACAAACACACATGCAAATTTCACATTTAAAACACAAGTTTAAAACAGAATGTAGTTTGCAACTACATTAAAGCATGACAAACAACACTAAGGCTTCATCCAAGCAAGCCAAAGGAGCAAAAACTATGGGGGATGCTACTTGTGCCTCCCAAAGGGGAAATGGGTATCACCATCTAATTTCAAACCACAAAAATATAGTATATCAAAGCCCTGACATGTCCTTATGCCTCCCCCAAGTACCCCTTATTCCTCACATTTCCTTATGCCTCCCCAACCTCTTATGGCACCCCATAATGAGTAAAGAAATGCAAGCTATTTATTTGTAAGGTGGAACCAAAATCCCAACTCCATCCACACTTATGCCTCTACAAAACACTTGTTTCTCCCACAAAATGAACCCCATAGTCTTCTCCTACACCATACCTAGGCAATCTATCCAATATCCTACAAACATACCAAAACATTCACAACAATAACAATTTCATAAACAAAAATAGAGGCATTACAAGAGCCAAGCTCCTACCTTTCCATGATGGAGTTGTTCCAAGTTCCAAAACATCAATCTTTACCCCAATGCAAGCAATCCAAATCCGCCAAGCACAAGCATGCCACAATATTTTAATAAATTCTCCAAGAAAATCTCCAAAACATCAAAGAATTCACCCCAAAAGAGTTTCCAAAAGTGAAGCAACCCAAAAAAAGGCAAGGAATTCAAATTTTATAGAAGAGGAAAAATAAGAGGATGAGGTGGATACATGGAGCATGCCACGTCACACATGCTCAACCCCAACCCAAAATTCAAATTCATTCTCCAATGCATAATAAATAGGTGGGTGAATAATATGATAGTTTACTTACATACTCAAATCCAACCCACATCTCAAAGGACTGGAATTAAACCTATGTAAGAAAATCGGAATAAAAACTTGCAATTTGTCTTCTCAAAAACATTATAAAAGTTTAAATTCAACTCTCCAACCATAGGTATGGTTGGTAAATAAAATTTAAGAGGTATGGGACAAGTTTAACTTGTCCCATAAGCCTCCAAAATTAGCCTCCAAGGACAAATTCAAATTTCTAAGAAGATGAAGTGTTTCACACTCAAAATTTAACTTACACATCTCTAAATCATAACCAACAACAATATTAATTAGATTCTCATGATATCTTTTAATTAATTAACTTAAAAACATGATTACTCAAAATATTACACATCATTTAATAAATAATGAAAGGGTCAATGCACCACAAAATAAACACATGCAAACATAACAAAGGAACCAATAAATAAATACACATAACCCCTTGGTCACATTTAAAGGTGATCCCCCCCTTGGGAACCCCTAACAAAACAACCACACACAAACAATACAAGTTGCCATGGTGACCTTGTTGAATTCATCTAGAATTCCAATGTGGTTGGTCTCCAATCCCCCAATGTTTGTTGTGATATTTTAACCTGCAAAACACAATACCTCATTCGGTCTCGTGGCCATATCAGAACATCCAAAATAATATAATTAAAATTCTAAAATCATCTAGATATATGAATCACAACAACATCCAAGAAACCAACAAGATCATTTGCAATTTTACTCAACAATTATATCATCATCAAATAATTTCCATTTCTAGGTCTACTCACAATATTCAAATATCACATGTCCGAACAACATCCATAATATAACCATGTCAAACAGTATATCACATCAATATCTAAAATGTCTCTAATAATCATCATGCATCATAACTGAATCAAGGTCAACAATAATCCATGATCTAACATCTAACATCATACTATAATAAAGTCCATAATCATGCCCATAATATAATCAGTAGTATCATGATCAGTATCAAAAGGTGTCAAAGGGAAGTGGGCACTACATTCCCCTCCCCTTAGACTCGAATTCCTCTTGGAAGTCATTGGAACAAATGTGGAAACTGAACTCATAGAAAAGTAGCATCCTCTAATGTAGCTACAGTCTCATCATATTTGTCCCACTACCCCGACCTAATCAACCTCTCTACCTCGAAGGCCCAAGGTCCTGCGATCTATGATGTGAATGGGCTCCACCATCACCTGCCCCTAATCCTGCACCTGCAATGATGTCCAATCTAACACATGAGATGGATCTATAATATATCTCCTAAGAACTAAAACATGAAACACATCATGTACGAGAGACAAGCTAGGCGGTAATGCTAGATGGTAGGCCAAGGGACCGATATGCTCCAAGATCTCAAAAGGATCAACGGATCTAGAGCCAACTTAGAACCTTTTCCATCACGGATAGATCTCTTGTGTGGCCTCGACACAAAGGAAAATTTCATGCCCACATAAAAATTATGATAGGTCCTATGTTTATATGTGTACTTCTTCCGCCCGTCCCGTGCCTCCTACAATATCTATCCGATCAAAACCACCGCTTTGCTCCATGTCCCGCAACAAAAATCTAGTCCAAGAGAAACCCCGTCCTCTAACCTATCCCAACTAAGAGGTGTCATGCACTCTCTACCATACAAAGCCTGAAAATGATCCATGCCTATAGAACTCAAAAACTATTATCGTAGGTAAATGCACCAAGTACAGTACTCCTCCGATCTAGAATACTTGATCTAAAAATCAATTTTAACTAGCAATTGTGCACACACTTAACTTTTCTTTGTATTGATTTTTGATATAAAAATTAACTATTATATCATTTTTATTTTTAATAAAAGAATTAAAACTAAAAGTACTATATAAAAACAAAAAATAAAGACATGAATCACCAGAAATTTGACACAAGAATTGATAACGGAATTCAACACTTGTAGCCTACGCCTCCTGGTCCAGTTGAATGGGACTGGTCTATTAAAATTTTTAAAATAAATCTTTACAAATATTTATACAAGAATTTTATCTTCTCATCACGTTCCTCTATCAAAAATAATAGGAGTCACTTTTTACTTCATCTCAAAATTCCATCCCTAGCTCAAGTTATGAGCAAAACAATAACACAGTCACTTTCTCATGTCTATACTATTAAAACAAAGCTCCTTTTATAATGTTTCCAAAGGCATGGCACAGCGGTTGGGCGCCTATAATTTTGCATGGGAGGATAGAGGTTTAAATACCCCTACCTCTACTTCCTTAGACGCCTTCCACGGGATTTATCCCACATTTCTAGGAGTTTGGCATGGAAATGGGTTTAAGAACCATTGGAAATTAGTTACTAAGTGGCTAAGAGCCACGTGAATCCTCCATATTAGGTGGTGGGCCTATTTTAGGAACTTTTGCTATGAAATTGGTTATATGTATTAATGTGTGGGCTGTTTGGATGGAATATTGAGTGTAAATGGAGATATTTGCATATAATGCGTTGAATTTGGCAGAATAGGTGGAATGCGTGGCCATTATTATATGTGGCAGTTGGAATATAAGGATTGTTTAATTTCCCTCTCAAATTAGTCCCACATGCATAGTAAAAATTAAATTAGAGGCATATATATACACAATATTGTATAGTCATAATATGAGAAGGACAACAAGACACCCCTCCATAATCGAGTGTGTCTAACCTACCTGAGGGCCCCCAGCCAACAAATAGCGGGGTCCATTATCCATGAATGAGTGTCCAAGACTGGCGTTCCAAAACCCACTTTTATTCCATCACACAAATTTTCCATGTGTCGCAATATGATTGAAACACATGGCGAGCATGGACACGTCCAACTTGCACAAAAATCTCAATTTTTGCCAATTCCCCGAAAATTTCAGCGGGCTATAACTTTTGCAAACGAGCTCCGTTTTCTGCAAATGAGATATCGACGGAATCGTATAATTTTTCTCCATGCTTCAAAAATGACTACAACTTATTATGAGAAGATATTAGATTGGTGTTTCTCGGTGAGGATCCTCTGGATCATTCCTCCCCACTGAGAAACTTTTGGACCCCAAAAGTCAACTTAATTGGTGAATAGGTGAGGGTATTTCTTCATCACCATTCCGGTTTCCATCCATTTAGCCTTGTTTGGATGCATTCCTTTAAACCCAACATGAATATACTCAATATCACCCCTTCAAGAAGTTCTCGACCTTCCCTGTCCAAAATGATTTCTTCCTGCAACTCATCAAGATACTTAGGAGCAAAATCATCAATGGATGGCATTATGTTAGCATCATCATGATAAAAATCATAGGCGATTCATACAATCTTAAATTCTCAACATTAACAACTGAGTAGATTTGCATGTATGGAGGCAAATCTAACCGAAAGCGTCGGTAGCAATTTTTTCCAATATTTGGTATGGACCATACCTTATAGGTTTCAATTTTTACCTTCACCTCGTTAGTATTTCCATGTTGATGTGAAGCCAAACCGAATCACTAACTTTGAAATTGTGATCGGTTCTATTTTTATCATGCCTAGCTTTGTACTTAGCCTACCTTTTCTCCAATTGTTCATGGACATACTGATGAACTGTTGAATTCTCTCGAACAAATCTTTTAGCCATGTCGAATCACTTGAACCATTAACAACAGCTTTCATGTCCATAATATACATCTAAAGGAGAATTAGACAAATATATATATAACAAGTCTCAAATGGAGACTTCAAAGGATAAGAATGTAAGGCACGATTATAACCATGTCACACATAATATAGATGTTCATCCCATAACTTAGGATGTTTGACACAATAGCCCCTAAGAAAATATACTACCGTGCAGCTTTACAACCTCTCGTTGACCATCACCTATGGATGAAAAGCAATGCTCTTTTTCAGTTTTATGTCCATTAACCCCCACAATGTTGACCAAAATTCCCTAATAAATCTAGAATCTCGATCAAATATAATTGAAGTAGGTAATCCAAAATGAACCCAAACAAACTGAAAAATTAAATGTGCAGTTCCTTCACCAGTTATTTGTTTAGTACATGGAGCCAACACACACATTTTGCTAAATCTGTCCACTACCACATATAAGTAATCATGTTTCTTTCGTGTCATGGGAAAGCCTCCTAAAAATTCCATGGAAACACTTTCCCAAGGCCTTGTAGGAATAGGAAGAGGAGTGTAAAGTCCTAATTTCTTGTTACTTGGCTTGCTTGTGGCACAAAGTACAAATCCCTTAATATACATGTTTACATGTTCATGCATTCTAGGCCAATAACAATATTTATGTAAATGTGCAACTGTCTTATTAACACCAAAATGCCCTGAAATAAGAGAAGTATGTGCTTACCTAATCATATGCACATGTTCATTTTCTGGAATACAAAGTTTACCAGAATGATATAACATTCCTTCATGCAAATGATAATCTTTTTCTCCTACTTATTTCCCACTTACTAGATCCTCATACACTTCTCTAAAATCAACATCATTAAAATATTGTTCCTTGTAACTAACATGAGCCAAAGAACTATGCTTGCAAAAGGATAGATGCTACTACCACTGGTGGTCTAGATAACATATCGGTAACCTTGTTTTGAATACCTTTTTTATACCTTATTACATGATGAAATTATTGAAAAATTCCCATCCACCAAATGTCTAGACTGCTTCAATTTGGTTTGTGTTTATAAGTACTGAAGCGGTTGATGCTCAGTATGTATAATTGTTTCTTTTCCCATTAAATAATGCTTCCACTTTTTAACACTTTGAACCAAAGCATACAACTCTTTATCATAAGTTGGATAGTTTCTTACCACACTTGTAAAGGTTTCTGAATGGTAACACACTGGTCGTTTGTTCTGCATCAAAACTGCCCCCATTACATAGTCACTAACATCTATCTCAATCTCAAATGAATGTTGTAAATCTAGAAGTGCTAAGATCAGAGCGGTACTTATCTTCTCTTTCAATGTATCAAAGGCTTTCTGTTGCTTTCCTCCCCACTGAAAGACCTATTTAATACTTGTCAAAGCATGCAAAGGAGATGCAATATATGAGAAGTTAGCAATAAATTTTCTCTAGTACTGAACTACACCTAGAAAACTCTTAACTTCGTCACATTAGTGGGTCTAGGCCATTTTGTAATAACCTCTATTTTTGCAGGATCAATTATCAATTCACCATTTCGTACAATATAACCCAAGTAAATTAAATATGTTCTTCCAAATTCACATTTTGACATCTTCAAATATAATTTCTCTTTCCTTAGTGCATCTAAGACTTTATGGATGTGTTTAACATGTTCATCTCATGGCTTACTCGAAAATAAGAATATCATCTAAGTAGACAATAATGAAATTATCAATGAATGGTATAAAAATATCATTTATAATTCTCATGAATGTTGTTGCAGGTGCATTGTACAAACCAAAAGGCATCACTAACCATTCAAACAATCCTGTTCGTTTTAAAAGTAGTTTTCCAAACATCACCTTCTCTCAAGCAATTCTTACTTGGTGATAACCACTTCTTAAGTTTAACTTAGTGAAATAAATTGCACTCTTTAATTGATTCAGTAAATCATCTATTCGAGGAAGAGGGTAATGATTTTTCATAGTAATCTTGTTTAAAGCACGAAAAATCAACACACATTCTCCAAGTGCCATCCTTCTTAGGAACCAAAATAATTCGTGAACCACATGGGGATGTACTTGGACGAATTATACCTTGAGCCAAAAGTTCCATTACCTATCTCTTGATTTCCTCATTCTCTACTACTGAAAACCTATACATTCCGATATTGGGAAGAGGTGCATCCTGAAGAAACTGTATCTCATGTTGAACCCCTCTTTTGGGAGGTAGACCTTGTGGATCTTGAAAACAATCATCGAAATCGAAACATTTTTACCAATTCATCCTTATGTTTCAGATCACAAGTCTCAAAAGCCTCGTTGAGTATGGACCTAAATTACTCATGTTTTAGCATGCAAATAGAACTTGTTGGAAGTTGACATTAACTAGCATCGGTTAGAGTGTGACCGGAATCACCAAGGCAAGTTAGAATTGGCGACGGTTAAGGCGAACCGACATCGGTTACCTATGCAACAAATTTTTAATTAACTCTCGGGTTTTATTTCTATTTTTAGGATTAGAATAGATTTAATGAATGTAATTGCATGGCTAAGTTCCCTAAAGTCTTAAACAACTATTTAAAGCATAAATCTAGGATTTAGAGTGTGAGGATCAATCATAATTACAAGATAATTATGTGAGAGAGAATTCTTGGTGAAGAATCAAAAATCTTGAAAGAAGAAAGTATTGAACATCTGAGAAGTGTAGAAGATTGTAAATCTTCATTATATATATTGTCAAAGCTTTGGATAATAGATTGGCTTGTTTCTTACTAGACGTAGCCCACACTGGGTGAAACACATTAAATCTACTGTTGATTTATGTCTCTTGTTTTGTATAATTCTTCTGGTAGAATATCCACTTTTATATGCATGTATGCTTAGATCTGATATAATGTCTATACAACTAGTGTGCTAACCCCAACAAATGGTATCAGATCTTTGTTTGAGGGTTTTGTGTGTTGACAAATTTACTCACAGAGGGTTTTTTGATTGAATGGGAGCTACAACAATGACAAGATAATAAATACAATGTAGAGAAGTTTGATGGACGAAATTATCAATTATGGAAGATGCAAATTGAGGATTATTTGTATCAGAGAGATTTGTACTTACCATTGGATGAGAAGTCTAGACCTACGAAGATGACTGATGAAGAATGGAAGATTCTTGATAGAAAGGCTTTGGGATCTATAAGATTGAGCCTGGCAGCATCCGTGGCTTCCAATATTACAGAAGTGGCTTCTATGGTAGACTTAATGAAATCTCTTACTAATTTATATGAAAAACCTAGTGCTTCAAATAAAGTTTATTTGATGAAGAAAATTTTTAGTTCTAAGATGCATGAAGGTGAATCTACCTCTAGTCATTTGAATGATTTCCAATCTATTGTAAATCAGTTAAAATCAGTTTCAATACCATTTGATGATGAAGTAAAAGCACTTTTATTCTTATGTTCTTTTCCTGATAGTTGGGACAACTTGGTAATGGTTGTTAGTAATACAACATCTGCTAATAATATTTTGAAGTTTGATGATGTGGTTAGTATAATCTTGAATGAAGAAATTCATAGGAAAAGTACAAAGGAAACATCATTTGGAAATGCTTTGAATGTAGAAAGCAGGGGGGTATAGAAGGAGATATTCAAGAGTAAGAGTAATGGGAAATCAAATTCAAGGGAAAGCAGATCTAAATCCGAGGTAAGGGGAATTACTTGTTGGAAATGTGGAAAGAAAGGACATGCAAAGAAAGATTGTTGGTCAAAGAATAAAGAGAACCAACAACCAGACAAAGGTAAAGAGGTGAATCTTGTTGCATCAGAGGTAATGCAAGATGCTCTTATTATTTCTTTAGATAGTAGAATTGAATCATGGGTTTTAGATTCAAGCTTCTTTCCATGCAACCCCTAATAAGGGTTATTTCAGAAATTATGTCCAAGGTAATTTTGGGCATGTCTATTTGGGTGATGATGAACCTTATAGTATTACTGGTAAAGGGGAAGTTCATCTAAAATTACATAATGGAAATACATGGGTATTGAAAGATGTGAGGCATGTGCCAAGCCTCAAGAGGAATCTTATTTCTGTAGGGCAACTAGGTGAATCTAGTTACATGGTTACTTTTACAGAGACTCTTGGAAAGTCACCAAGGGTGCTTTTGTTTTGGAAAGAGGTAAGAAGGTAGGAACGTTATATTTATCTACCTATATTACTAGATTCTTTTCTACATTATCTACTTTAGATTCAGATGCATGCATGTGGCATAATTGGTTGGGTCATATGAGTCAAAAAGAAATGCAGATCTTAAAGGCTAAGGGTAAGTTATCAAATTTGAAAGATTTAGATCTTTATTTCTTTGAGCATTGTATCTTTTGAAAGCAAAAGAGAGTGGGATTTCTCAAATTTGGGGCAACTAAGAAGGATCATAAATTGGAGCTTGTACACTTATATGTGTGGGGACTAGCTCAGGTAGCTTCTCATGGTGAATCCTAGTATTATGTTACTTTCATTGATGATGCTACAAGAAAGGTATGGGTTTATTGTATTAAACACAAATCTAATGTTTTTGAAACTTTTAAAAGATGGAAAGCCCTTGTTGAGAATGAATAAAATTCTAAGTTAAAGTGCCTTAGATTTGACAATGGTGGTGAATACTATAGCAAGGCTTTCAATGATTATTATTTAGTGAATGGGATACATAGAGAAATAACGGTTCCAAGAACACCACAGAGAATGGTGTTGCAGAGAGAATGAATAGGACAATCATGGAACATGCTAGAAGTATGAGGATACATTCTGGATTGCCCTTGCAGTTTTGGGTAGAAGCAGTTGATACAATGGTTTATTTGATTAACCGTGGCCCTTCAAGTTCACTAGATGGAGGAATACCAAAGGAAGCATGGACCGGAAAAGAGGTGGATCTTTCTTTTCTTAAATTTTTGGTTCAGAAGCTTTTGTGCATGTTGATAGAGAAAATAGAAAAAGTTGGATGAGAAATCCAAGAGGTGCACTTTCATTGGTTATGGATCTGGTGATTTCGGTTTTCATTTCTGGGATTTAGAGAATTCTAAAATTGTTAGGAGTCATCATGTTGAATGGAATAAAAAGAGAATGTACAAGGATCAAATTTTGGTACCCAAGGATGAGAAAATTGATAAGTTTATTGATAAAAATGAACTCTCGGGTTTTAAAGAAACACCTTCAGAAATACACAATAACCGTGGTCGGTTAGGCCTTGACTGGCATTGGTCAGATAAACCACCAATGGTTGAGAGGATCGAATCGGCGTCGGTTAGCCAACCAACTTTGGTTAGAGGTGATCGGCGTTGGTCACTATCATAAGTTGATACTAATGTCTAAGAGGTCCAGATTGAGCCTCTGGTACCCCAAACTCCTGTGAGAAGGTCACAAAGGGTAAGTAAACTTCTAGAAAGATTTTCACCTTCTCTATTTTATCTATTATTGACCGATAGTGGTGAACCAAAAAGCTTTGAAGAAACAACGTGCAGGATAAAACTCACGTTTAGTGGGAGCATGGCATGGATGAGGAGATGAACTCTTTGGAATAGAACCAGACTTGGGATTTGGTTAAATTACTAGCAGGAAAGAGAACATTGTAGAACAAGTGGGTTTATAGAATTAAGGAAGAAGAGGGTGGACAGAAAAGGTACAAGGCAAGGCTTGTAGTAAAGGAATTTGCACAAAAGGTAGGTATTGACTTTGGTGAAATATTTTCTCCTATTGTTAAGATGAATTCTATTCATACTTGTATTGAGTTTAGTTATAGTAGAAGATTTTCATTTAGAGCAACTAGATGTGAAGATGGCTTTCCTTCATGGTGATTTGGATGAAGAGATTTATATGCAGCAGCCGCTTGGGTATGAAGTCAAGGGTAAGGAGAAATTAGTGTGCAGGTTGAAAAAGAGCCTATATGGGCTCAAGAAAGCTCCAAGGCAATGGTACATGAGGTTTGATAGTTTTATGCATGAGCATGGTTACTTGAGATGTGAATCTGACCATTGTGTTTATTTCAAGAAGCTTGGAAATTGGAGCTATATTATTTTCTCACCATGTATGTGGATGATATGCTTATTGTAGGATATAGTATGTAGGACATTGGTGAACTTAAGGGAAAGATATCTCACACATTTGATATGAAGGATCTAGGATCTACAAAAACAATCATTAGCATGCAAATACATAGAGACAAAAATAATAAGAAATTGTATTTGTCTCGGGAGGATTATATCTACAGGTGTTAGAAAGGTTCAAGATACGTAATACAAAACCTGTTAGCACACCTATGGCTATAAACTTCAAATTAGGAAAAGATAAGTGTCCTAGGCAATGGTACATGAAGTTTGATAGTTTTATGCATGAGCATGGTTACTTGAGATGTGGATCTAACCATTGTGTTTATTTCAAGAAGCTTGAAAATGGGAGCTATATTATTATTGTTACTGTATATAGATGATATGCTTATTGCAAGATCTAGCTCAAGAGAAATCTAGCTCACACATTTGTAATGAAGGATTTGGGAGCTGCAAAAGAATCCTTGGCATGCAAATACATAGAGATAGGAAAAACAAGAAATTGTATTTGTCTCAAGAGGATTATATCTACAAGGTGTTAGAAAGGTTCAACATGTAGAATGCAAACCCCGTTAGCACACCTATGGATGGACACTTCAAATTGAGTAAAGATCAGTGTCCTTCATTAGAAGAGGAGGTAAAATACATTACACAAGTGCCATATGCTTTAGCAATTGGAAGTCTCATGTATGCTATGGTTTGTATAAGACCGGACATTACACAAGCAAAGGCGAGCGAGTTGTGAGTAGATATATGGCTAATCCAGGGAAAGAGCATTGGAAAGTAGTCCAAGGGATAATCGTGTATTTGAAAGGGACATCTAGCATACAAGCTTATGCTATAGAGGTTCGATATTTCATTACGTGGCTATGTTGATTCATATAAGGCTGAGATCTAGATGGTAGGAGGATCACTACTGGATATATTTTCACACGAGGGGTGAAACGACAGATTAGCTGGATTTCAAAATTGTAAAAGGTTGAGGTTTTGTCTACTACGAGGCGCGAGTATGTCGCAGCTACAGAGGCTAGCAAGGAGATGATATGGATGAGTAGGTTCATGGAAGAGTTGGGAAATGAGCAAGGTAATTGTAAACTATTCAGTGATAATCAGAGTGCAATTCATTTGGCAAAGAACTCAACATTTCATTCGAGAACGAAACACATTCAGTTGAGATATCACTTCATACGACAAGTATTGGAGGATGGACAATTGAATCTGGAAAAGATTCATACAAGCAAGAACCCTATGGATATGCTAATGAAGCCATTAACAAAGGAGAAGTTGGAGCTACACTCCACTTCTATTGGTCTTCAAGTTTGAAACTTGAAGAGGAAGAAACAAAGCTTAGGAGGATCCAAGAATGGCGTTGTATAGGTATAGTGTGTAGTAATTAATCTCCAAGTGGGAGATTGTTGAGTATGGAGATAAATTACTCATGTTTTAGCATGCACATAGAGCTTGCTAGAAGTTGATGATGACTTGCATCGGTTGGAGTGTGACCGGCATCGTCGGGGCAAGTTGGAACCGGTGACAGTTGCACGTAACCAACATCATCATTACATGCGATGAGTTTTTAAGTAACTCTCGTGTTTTATTTCTATTTTTAGTATTGGAATAGATTTAATGAATGTAATTGCATGGCTTAGTGCCCTAGAGTCTTAAACAACTATTTAAAGCATAAAGCTAGGGTTTAGAGTGTGAGGATTGATCATAAATACAAGATAATTATGTGAGAGAGAATTCTTGGTGAAGAATCAAAATCTTGAAGGAAGAAAGTACTCGAACATCCGAGAAGTGTACAAGATTGTAAATCTTCATTGTATATCTTGTCAAATATTTGGATAATAGATTGGCTTGTTTTTGGTGAACATAGCCCACACCGGGTGAACCACATTAAATCTGGTGTTGATTTATGTCTCTTGTTTTGTATAATTCTTCCGTAGAATATCCACTTTTAGATGCATGCATGCTTAGATCTGATATATTGTTTGTACAACCAGTGTGCTAACCCCAAAAATCCATCTCATGTTCTTTCTATTTGGCTTTGACCACCATGAGCATAAAATTTTTCTTGAATTTACTAGCCTTTTCATTTGACCTCGTAGTTACTCAAGGATAGATTATTCTTTTCACACGGTGAGCTCTAACAATAAACTCAATTCCATCCTTTACAAGCAAATATTTATCGTCTTCCCTATAGAAGATTGCTTTATGATCATACAAATAAGGACTTCCCAAAACCACCCCACAAATATCCAAAGGAACTACATCCAAATCAACCTCATCTATAAACTTATCTGTAAAGGCAAATCAAAGTCTACAAGTTTTAGTTACCTGCAGCTTTGCATCATCATAAACCCAACCCAAAGGATAAGGCTTAGGATGTGGATTAGTTTTGAGTCCTAATTTCTTTACAACCTCCACTGAAATAAGATTAGCTTGAGATCCACTATCAAAAAGAGTATCAATTTTTGTATGTTTTGAAATCACTCTAATGTGTAAAATCTCATTCCTTTTCTTATCATCATGTATAGTTTGCTTACTAGAATAAAGATGCAAGATTTGTAGTACTATTGTTAGAAATTTAAAGTTTTGATTTACCTTGAAAACTCATAGCTTTTTTGATCTTGGTTTCATCACCTCAATCTAACCCAAGATCATGAACTGCAGTTGTTTGTTTTCTTTTTCTTTCCTTTCTAGACCATCCATTTAGGTTTCAATTCAAGATGTAATTTCCAACATCTAGACTCATTATGTTTCTTTTTAAAATGATTACAAAATGGTTTTTCATCTTCCTTCTTAACAATTAGAGTTTTTCTTATGCTTACCCTTTCCTTTTCCTTGTTCTTTCAAAGATTTTCCTTCAGATTGCTTGTTCTTTTGTTTAAAAGAAGAGAAAGAGGACTCCTTTGTCATTTTCCCTCGTGCTTCCAAATGGGTTTCTTGAACACATACTACATCAAGATTAGTAGGACCTAAAACAAGTATCATATGCCTTAGATAACTATGCAATCCACCAATATATTTAAGTAGTGTTTCTTCTATGTTTAGGGAAATTCCCAGAATTAGAGCCCTTTTCCTAAATTCCTGTGTGTATTCTTGAACACTTTGTCCCTTACTTTTTCTTAATGTTTTCCAATCCATCATAGCTTTTTGCTTATAACCAAGAGGATAAAATTGTTGCCTAAGATTTGAAACAAATTTAGACCAAGAAGTGATTTCTATACCTTTGGTTTCTTCCACTTCTTGAAGCTTACTCTCCCACCAAATGAGTGTTGTGCCACCCATCTAAAGAGTTTCCAAATGAATATTTTCTTCATCATCAACAATTCTCTGAACCCTGTAATATACTTCTATCTGCTTGACCCAATTATCCAACTTCTCTGCATTTAGCTCTCCAATATACATAGGCAATTCAAACTTGATATCTAACTTTAATGAAGGAAAATCATATTTCAAAGGGTCTCTTTTAGGATTATCAAAACTAGATATTTATTCTTCGTTACCTTCTCTAGTTCCCTTTTCCCTTTGTCTATCTTGGTACATTTCTTCCACCATTTCCTTCATCTGTAGGAATGATTGATGAAAGTTTTCTTCCTCTCGATCCGCCATTGTAGGACTTCGAGATCGTCTAGTACCAATTTTGGGATCTCATTCAAATAAATCTCCCTCACCCTTCTTAGATCGAGACCTCGTGAAAATCCAACACACAACTTGTAATTCAAAAACAATTAATCTGAACCAAAAATTAGTAAAAACCAGCTCTGATACTAGTGATCTAAAAATCAATTTTAACTAGCAATTGTGCACACACTTAACTTTCCTTTGTATTGATTTTTGATATAAAACTTGAATATTATATCCTTTTGTATTTTTAATAAAATAATTAAAATAGAAAGTATTGTGTAAAAATAGAAAATAAATAGATGAATCACCAACAATTCGACACAAGAATTGATAACGGAGTTCGGCACTTGTGGCCTACGTCTCTCGGGTCCAGTTGAATGGGACCGATCTATTAAAATATTGAAAATAAATCTTTACAAATATTTATACAATAATATGATCTTCTCATCATGTTCCTCTACCAAAAATAATAGGATTCACTTTTTACTTCATCTCAAAATTCCATCCCTAGCTCAAGTTATGAGCAAAACAATAACACAATCACTTTCCCGTGTCTATACTATTAAAACAAAGCTCCTTTTATAATGTTTCCAAAGGCATGGCGCAGCGGTTACAAGCCTATAATTTTGCATGGGAGGATAGAGGTTCAAATCCCCCTACCTCCACTTCCTTAGGTGCCTCCCATGGGATTTATCCCACATTTCTAGGAGTTTGGCATGGAAATGGGTTTAAGAACCATTGGAAATTAGTTACTAAGTGGCTAAGAGCCACGTGAATCCTCCATATTAGGTGGTGGGCCTATTTTAGGTGCTTTTACTATGAAAGTGGTTATATGTATTAATGTGTGGGCTGTTTGGATGGAATAATGCGTGGAAATGGAGAGATTGGCATATAATGCGTTGAATTTGGCAAAATAGGTGGAATGTGTGGCCATTATTATATGTGGCAGTTGGAATATAAGGATTGTTTAATTTCCCTCTCAAATTAGTCCCACATGCATAGTAAAAATGCAATTAGAGGCATATATATACACAAGCTTGTATAGTCATAATATGAGAAGGAGGCCAAGACACCCCTCCATAATCGAGTGTGTCGAACTTGGCTGAGGGCCCCTAGCAAAGAAAAGCGGGTCCATTATCCATTAACAAGTGTCCAAGATTGCCATTCCAAAACCCACTTTTAGTCCATCACATAAATTTTCCATGTGTCACAATATGATTGAAACACTTAGCTAGCGTGCACATGTCCAACCTACACAAAAATCCCAAATTTTCCTAAATGATTGCTAAAATTTTAGTGGGCTATAACTTTTGTAGTGAGCTCTATTTTCTGCATACAAGATATCAACGAAATCATATAATTTTTTGTTATGTTTGTGGATCATGTTTTCATGTTAGAGTGTGGTACACCTTCTATGTGTTACACTTGAGTAACTTGCTTATGGGTTGTTTTTGGGCCCATGGTTTTTTCGGTACCCATTGTTTTGATACCCATGGTTTTTTGCCTATTGTTTTGATACCCATGGTTTTGCCCATGGTTTTGATACCCATGGTTTTATATCAAACTGCTTAAGCAATTGTCTATTTATATGGTCTTATGCATATGATAGATAGAAAAGCAAATGTATTACAGATGTGCTTTGAATTCGGGTGTGAATTCTATAGAGTTTGTTGAGCATAGCTCCAAATGGATCTAGGTATTGTATTAAGAGAGTGGAGGCTTGTAATAAAATCTGAGCAAGTGATTCTTGGTGGACGTAGCCCATATTGGGTGAACCACATTAAATATTGTCTCTCTAGTATTGTGTTATTTATTATGCACTTTTATTTGAGATCTGTAATATCTTCTGCATATTAGTTTCTACTGTTACGATTCTATAAGGGATTATTCCACATATTTTATCTCTTATTTCCTAACAATTGGTATCAGAGCCTGGTTTGGTTTGCTAAAGTGTTGAATCGCAGGGAAAGTTTTTAGCTTGAGTGGGAGCTATGGCAGATGATGGAAGATCTAGGGTTGATAAATTCAACGGGCAGAATTTCAGTCTTTGGAAGATGCAGATGGAAGATTACCTTTATCAAAAGGATCTTTATACTCCGCTATCTGAGAAGGTGAACAAACCCTCGAGTATGAAAGATGTGGAATGGGATTTTTTGGATCGGAAGGCACTTGGAATGATCTAGCTGTGTCTTGCATCTTCGGTATTATTTAATGTTTCAAAGGAAAAGATGACAAAAGATCTAATGGATGCATTAGGGAAGTTGTATGAAAAACCCTCTGCCTCTAACAAGATATTTTTAATTAAAAAGTTGTTTAATATGAAGATGTCTGAGAATAGTTCAGTAGAAGATCATTTAAATGATTTCAATATGGTTGTGAATATGCTAGCTTCGAGTTCAATAGAATTTGATGAAGAAGTTATGGCTTTATTAATTATTTTCTCTTTACTTGAAAGTTGGAATAGCACAGTAATGGCGGTAAGCAACTCGGTTCCAACTAACTCGAAGTTGAAGTTTGAGGATGTTGTAGGGGTGATTCTAAGCGAGGAAATGTGAAGAAAAATCTCTGGGGAATCTTCTACTTCAGGGAATGCTTTGACAGTGGAAACTAGAGGGAGACAAAAGAATAGAGGAAACCGTGGAAAATCGAAAGATCGGGCAAGGTCAAAATCCAAGAGCAAGATTGTATGTTGGAACTATGGAAAGTCTGGGCATGCAAAGAAGGACTATTGGGAGCTTCAAGACAAGAAGAAACAACATGAAGAAAACAAGGAGGCAAATGTGGCATCGGGTAATGTATGTCAGGATGCTTTGATTCTTTCTTTACATAATATTACTAAATCTTGGGTTTTAGATTCAGGGGCTTCTTTTCATGCTACTCCACATAGGCATTATTTTGTTGATTATGTTCAAGGGGATTTTGGGCATGTTTTTCTTGGTGATGATGAGCCTTGCAGTATAGTTGGAAAAGATTTTGTTCAGGTTAAGATGCAGAATGGGAATACATGGCTATTGAAGGATGTCAGACATGTGCCTACATTAAGGAGAAATTTGATATCGGTGGGGCAATTGGGAAGTGATGGTTGTACTGTGATATTTACAACTGACTCTTGGAAGGTTACCAAGGGTGCTCTTGTGGTGGCAAGAGGTAAGAAGGTTGGAACCTTGTATTTAACCACTGATAGTACTAATGATTGTAATCTTGTGGCTTTAGATGCAGATACAACATTATGGCACTATAGGCTCGGTCATATGAGCCATAAGGGCATGGACATCATAAAGAAGAATTTTCCTAGATATACAGAAACAGGTTTGGATTTTTGTGAGAACTGCATATATGGGAAATAGAAGCGAGTAAGGTTTCTCAAGGTTGGACCTACAAAGAAAGAGAGTAAGTTAGAGATGGTACATTCTGATGTGTGGGGGCTAGCTCAGGTATCATCTCTTGGGGGTTCAAGTTATTATGTTACTTTTATTGATGATGCAACAAGGAAATTTTGGGTTTATTGTATTAGAAACAAATATGATGTATTTGATACTTTTGTTAAATGGAAAGCCTTGGTAGAGAATGAAACAGGTCTTAAGTTAAAATGTCTCAGGTCAGATAATGGAGGGGAGTATTGCAGCAATGAATTTGATTATTATTGTTCTAAGAATGGAATCCGCAGGTAAAATATGGTTCCGAATTCCGAGCAAAATGGGGTATCAGAAAGGATGAATAGAACAATAATGGAACGTGCTAGGAGCATGAGGATACATGCGGAAGCTGCCTCTTTCTTTTTGGGTAGAAGCAGTGAGCACAACTGTGTACTTGATAAACAGAGGACCCTCAAGTGCCTTAGATGGAGGCATACTTGAGGAGGCTTGGTATGGTAAGAAAGTTGATTATTCATTTCTTAGAGTATTTAGATGTGAGGTGTTTGTTTATATAGACAAGGATGATAGGACCAAGCTAGACGCTAAATTAGAAAAATGTACTTCCATTGGTTATGGTGGTGATGACTTTGGATATAAATGTTGGAGTATTAAGGACAAGAAAATCATTCGATCTAGGGATGTGGTCTTTAATGAGAAATTCATGTATAAGCAGTAGTTGTAGGAAAATAGGGAAGAATCCAAGAAAGAATATGCAGCAGTAGAGGATCTTCCAGATGGGAAAGTGACACATGAATCGGAACCTTAGGAACCCCCAAACTCCTATATTGAGGATGTCTTCTAGGGTAAGAAGAGAACTTGAATTTTTCTCCTTCTCTTTATTATTTATTACTCATTGATAGTGGAGAGCCAGAGAGCTTTGATGAAGTAATGTAGGTACATGCTAGGAAGAAGTGGGAGCAAGCCATGGATGAGGAGCATAAGTCTCTCACGGAGAACTAGACTTGGGATTTGGTGAAGGTGCCGAAGGAAAAGAGCATTGCGAAACAAGTGGGTGTATAGAGTTAAAGACGAAGAAGGAGGAAAGAAAATATATAAGGACCGGTTGGTGGTCAAGGGGTTTACATAGAAACAAGGTATAGATTTTGATGAGATTTTTTCTCCTGTAGTAAAAACAACTTCTATTAGAACTATTCTTGGAATAGTGGTAGTAGAAGACTTACACTTAGAATAGTTAGATGTAAAGACTGGATTTCTCCATGGTGATTTGGACGAGGAACTATATATGTAGCAACCAGAGGATATGGAGTCAAAGGTAAAGAGGAGATGGTGTGCAAAACAAAAAGAGCTTGTATGGCCTGAAACAAGCTCCACGTCAATGGTATAAGAATTTTGATAGCTTCATGATGGAGCAAGGTTATATTAGATGTCATTCTAACCATTGCGTGTATATAAAGAAATTTGAGGATGGAAGTTATATTATCCTGTGTTTGTATGTTGATGACATGTTGGTTGCAAGTAAAAACATGCAAGAAATAAAAGTACTCAAGAAACAGCTAAGTGAATCCTTTGATATGAAGGATTTGGGGGTAGCCAGACAAATCCTTGGTATGAGGATAACTTGGGATAGGAAGGAACGGAAGCTAACTTTATCTTAGGAAGAGTACATTAAGAAGGTATTGGATAGGTTTAACATGCAGGATGTTAAACCGGTTGGGACTCCTTTGGCAGGCCATTTTAAGTTATCAAAGGAGTAGTGTCCCAAGACAGAGCAAGAAAGAAACCAGATGTCCATGGTACCTTACTCATCAGTGGTTGGCAGTTTGATGTATGCTATGGTGTGCACTAGGCCTGATATTGCCCATGCAGTGGGAGATGTGAGTAGATTTATGAGTGATCTAGGTAAAGAGCATTAGCAAGCAGTAAAGTGGATCCTTCGGTATTTGAGAGGGACCATGGGGACAATTTTGTGCTACAGTGGATCAGACACCACTTTACGTGGTTATGTAGATTCAAACATGGCTAGAGATGTTGACAGCAGGAGGAGCATGATAGGTTATATTTACACTGTAGGTGGGACAGCAGTGAGCTAGATTTCACGACTACAAAAGTTGGTGGCTTTATCAACCACGGAGGCTGAGTATGTTGCTGCCACAAAGGCAAGAAAAGAGATTATTTGGTTACAACAATTACTTGAGGAGTTGGGGCATAAGCAGAAGGAATGTAAGTTGCATAGTGATAGTTAGAGTGCTATACACCTAGCTAAGAACTCTACTTTCCACTCCAGGACGAAGCATATACAATTGAGATATCACTTCATCAGGACAACTTTGGAAGAAGATAAGTTGAAGTTGGAGAAGATTCATACCAGTTAGAATCCTATAGACATGATGACCAAGGTGGTCACAAGGGATAAACTAAAGCTATGTTCAGCTTTGGTTGGCCTTCATGGATGACAGAGAAGGGTTAAGAACCTTTCTCGGTGGAAATCGGTCTCAAGTGGGAGATTATTATGTTTGTGGAGTCTGTTTTCATGTTAGAGTGTGGTACACCTTCTATGTGTTACACTCGGGTGTTTTTACGGAGGTCCCGCTCATCGGTGAGTGGGTCAAGGGGGTTCGGGATGAAACTCCCAAAGTAAATTTTCATGGGTGGTTTACTAACCCATGGGTAATGGGTAACTATTATGGGTTGTTTTTGGGCCCATGGTTTTTCGATACCCATTGTTTTGATACCCATGGTTTGTTGCCGATTTTTTTGATACCCATGGTTTTGCCCATGGTTTTGATACCCATAGTTTTGTATCAAACTACTCAAGCAATTGTCTATTTATATGGTCTTATGCATATGATAGATAAACAAGAAAATGTATTGCGGATGTGCTTTGAATTCGGGTGTGAATTCTGTAGATTTTGTTGAGCATAGCTCCAAACGGATCTGGGTATTTTATTGAGAGAGTGGAGGCTTGTAATAAAATATGAGCAAGTGATTCTTGGTGAAATAGCCCATATTGGGTGAACCACGTTAAATATTGTCTCTATGTGTTGTGTTATTTATTCGCACTTTTATTTGAGATCCGTAATATCTTACGCATATTAGTTTCTACTGTTGCGATTCGTAAGGGATTATTACACATATTTTATCTCTTATTTCCTAACAATTTTCTCCACGCTTCAAAAATGACTGCAACTTATTCTAAGAAGATCTTAGATTGGTGTTTCTCGGTGAGGATCCTCTAGATCACTACTTGATCCATCGCATACATCCTGAGCATATCCTCTAAAATTTTATTCACCCACTTAGTATATCCATCTATCTCGGGTGATATGTTATGTTGAATTTGATTATCGTCCCAAGGGCATATTGCATGGTAGTCCAAAAATGGGAAGTGTACAAAGGATTGGGGTCAGTAATGATCTTCCATAGAATTCCATGCAACCTGACAATATCGTCACAATATACCCGTGTCATTGCACTAGTTGTATAAGTGGTCTTCACCGGAGAAAAGTGATCCACTTTTGTCAATTTATCAACCATGACCATGATGGCATCGTGGTGATATCTCAACATCGTAGCCCAATAATGAACTCCATGGAAATGGTGTCCCATTTCCACTTTGGTATAGCATGAGGAAAGAGAAGGCCAGCTGGATGTTGATGCTCACCTTCACTTTCTAGCACTCTAAATAGCGTGACACAAACTGAGCCATGTCTCTGTGAAGTCCTCTCCAATGATACAACTATCTCAAAGTAGTGTGCATCTTCTTCACCCCCGAGGATGGGTTGAATAGGGTGCACGATGTGCCTCTATCAATATGTCCTGCCTCAAGCCTCCATCTCTGGGAACATAAATCCGACCTTTATTCCTGAGAAGGCCATCTACCTCTAGTGAGAAACCATCAAACTTCCCTTCAAGGGGTCTCTGAGACTCGATCTCTGCTCGAACTACAATGAAGAAGGCAGTAAAGAGGAAGCTGATAAAGAATCCTACTCCACAAATTTGTGCCCACTGAAGTGGCCATAATCACATGTCTCCATCTATTGAGAGTGTCTACCACCACATTCTCCTTCCCCTTCACATGATCTATCTCCATATCATACTCACAAAGCAACTCCATCCAACGCCGCTGACGAGCATTGAGATTGGGCTGTGTGAAGAGGTGGCAAAGACTCAAGTGATCTATCTTGAGTGTGAATCTTCGACCAAGCAGAAAGTGCCTCCATTGAACCAAAGTGTGGAAATCGCGCATGAGCTTAAGATCATGAGTCAGATACATAAGCTCATAATTCTTGAGTTTGTGAGACTCAAAAGCCACTACTCTACCCTTCTGTATCAAAACACCTCCAAGTCCTGCCAAAGAAGCATCCATGCAAACAAAAAACTCACCCTATGGATCCAGCACTTCAAGAATAGGTGTTGTAGTGACGCATTCCTTCAGTGTCCTCAAGGCCTACTCGTACCTATTTGACCAAACAAACTTCTTCCCTTTCCGCTGAAGGGAAGTAATGGAGTGCACAATTTGAGAGAAGTCCTAGAAAAATATCCTATAATAACCTACTAATCCCATGAAGCTACGATCCTCTGTCATAGTAGTGGGTGCTTTGGCCAATCCATAATAGCTCTAATCTTGGAAGGATCAACTGTGATACCTTCCCCAAAAATGATATGACCCAAATGTTGCACTCTCTATCTCGAAATAAATCACACTTCTCTAAGTTCCCGTAAAGTTGTTGCTCCCAAGACACCAAGAACCTAGAAATGGTGTCCCTCATGATCCTTATGTGTACATAAGTAAATAGAAATGTCATCAAGGAAGATGAGCATGAAGTGATCTAAGAAAGTCCTGAATACCCCATTCATCAAACTCATAAATACTACGGGGCATCGAGACAAACCAATAGGTACCCACTTGAACTCATAGTGGCCATATCTTGTATGGAAGGTGGTCTTATGAATGTCTCGCCTCCGAAATCCTCAAATGATGGTAGAGCGACTTAAGGTCTATCTTAGAGAAAGTTGTGGCTCCTTCATCGATAAAAAAAATCATCAATGTGTGGAAGGGGATAAAATTCTTGATCGTTACTTTGTTCAGCTGGCGATAATCAATACACAACCACAAGGATCCATCCTTCTTCTTTACAAAGATCACTGGTGCACCACAAGGGGATGTGCTAGGATGAATTAGGACCTTCTCCAGAAGTTTCTCAAGCTACAACTTGAGCTCGCGGGGGTTCGGGGGTAGTCATCCTAGAAAGACATCTGCAAACTCTCTCAAAATGGGATGGTCATCTAGCGATGGCCCACTAGACCCATCTTCTGATTGGTCACTAACTGTGACAGTAAGCATCTAACAACCCCGTCACACACACCGCTTAAGCTGCATAGCAAAGATGATGCGAATAGAAATGGGTCTCCTAACCCCTGCTAACACTACCTCTGCTCCTAGATCATCATGTAATATATGATCGTGTGGTAAAAATCCACTCGGCCTTGTGTGAAGACAACCAATCCATACCCAAGATAACTCCGTATGAGCCCAAAGGAAGGTTACAAAGATCTGAGGTAGTGATGAAAGGTCCCAAATCTACACACACTCCTTAACAAAGGAGTATACAAAGATCTTGGCTCAAGAAGCCATCTCAACATCTCAACTATGACCACCCTAACTTTGCCACCAACTTTCATCACTATACTAAAGATGGTGCAATAAAATAATCAAATGAACTAGAATCAAACAAAATAGAGGTAGGAATACCACCAATGTTACCTGTAGTCTCAATAACTATACTGCGATGCTCTGCCATCGGTTCTTGACCGTTATATACATCATATGACTTCACCCCATATCACCAAGACTATGTTCAGAGATTTGTATCTTACCCTTGTTATTAGGGTTTTATGGGTAGTATCTCAAAAAATTTCTAGTAACACCACACCCAAAACAACTACATGATCCTCTCCATTGTGTGCAGGCTCCAGTCGGTACTCTAAAGGTCTATGGTGTGGATCCTAATGACCTCGACTATGGTTTGTTGAGGTCTCTATTGGTGAACTCTAGGGAGTGAGTGAGCTCTCTAGGCACCCCGTGTCCTATGGGACCCCTAAGAGGAGGCCCCATACTCCGACCTACCTGTGCATCAAACCTTTGTGGAGTTCTATAAGGTGGGTAGGACATTTCTTTACTATTGTGGTGTAAAAGATGACTATGTTGAACCTTATACACCACAAGGAAGAGGTACTAACACCCTCAATATACTATCTCGCATCTACTGTATGTGGCTTCGGACTCGGTCTCTAGCCTGCTGGGTCTTTCACCAAGTCTCCTCTATTATATAGGCCTTCTCCATGGCCTCATCTAATGTCTATGGATAATGAATCCGTCTTACACCTCCAATGTCTAGATTTAGGCCTAGATGAACTGTGGATCCATATCTACTCATCCCGCATCTAATCAACATACTGGAGTAGATCCATAAATCTACTCTCATACTTTTCTACTATAAGAGATGCCTACCGGAGTCCATGAAACTCATCTATCCATTGCTGTATGAACCTCCGTGAAAAATATTTGCCCTGAATCACTCCTCAAAGAGCTCCAAGGTAACTATCTTAGAATCAACATAGAGCTTCTTCTCCTATGTCTTCCACCAGACACTAGCTCCATCCCTCAGTAGATGGATCGCAACATGAGATTTCTTATTGCTAGAACAATGGCAGAGCTTGAAGCATCCTCTCAAGCTTACCAACTAGGCCTTTTCCTGAAATCCACTTGTGTCACCAGAATAATGTGATGGCTGAAGCTTCAAGATCTCCCTGATTTGATCTGCAACTGTGGTCTAACGGCCTCTAGGCCTCTCTACATGCTCATCCATAAGCCTAGGGCTCCGAGACCTCTCTCTATGCCCGAAAACATGGTCTCCATATCCCCTCTGCGGTGACTCTGCTCTAGCTAACTCCACATGGGAGTTCTTTCCTCTATGCTCCTCATTGTGCCGAGGAGATGCACGAGCCTAATTGGATGTCACCCTATCATGTCCAACTAAATATGCCCCAATGGTCCCTCCACTTAGAGTGTCATTAACATCATGAAGAGTCTGCAAAATCTATGATAGGATGGTCATTTCAACATGATCTAGAGGTGGTATGCCTAGGTCTATGTGAAAAGGAAACTCATCTTGTCTCGCGCCTCCTACACAAAGAAAACAAGAGTTAACTCCTTATTTTAGGTATTACTAAGTTTCCGTGTTTACTAAAATATGCATCTCTGTGTATGTGGCTCGGACTCGGTCTCTAGCCTATTGGGTCTTTCCCCAAGTCTCCTCTCAGTTATATAGGCCTTCTCCATGGCCTCATCTAATGTCTATGGATAGTGAATCCGTATTGCACCTCCAATGTTTAGATTTAGGCCCCGGATGAACCTGTGGATCCATACCTACTCATCCTACATGTAATCAACATACTGGAGTAGATCCATAAATCTACTCTCATACTTTTATACTTTTTAAGAGATGCACTGTCGGAGGCCATGAAACTCATCTATCTGCTGCTGTATGAACCTCCGTGAAAAATATCTTCCCTGAATCACTCCTCAAAGAGCTCCAAGGTAACTATCTCAGAATCAACATGGAGCTTCTCCTCTATCTTCCACCAGACACCAGCTCCATCCCTTAGTAGATGGATCGCAACATGAGATTTCGTGTTGCTAGAACAAGGCGAGCTTGAAGCATCCTCTCAAGCTTACCAACCAGGCCTTTGAAATCCACTTGTGTCACCAAATAATGTGATGGCTGAAGCTTGATATTTCCCGATGTGATCTCGTGCTATGGTCACGACGGCCTCTAGGCCTCTCTGTATGCTCATCCCTAAGCCTAGGGCTCCAAGACCTCTCTCTATGCCTGAAACCTGGTCTCCCTATCCCCTCTGTGGTGACTCTGCTCTAGCTGACTCCACATGGGATTTCTCTCCTCTATGCTCCTCACTATGCCAGGAGATGCACGAGCCTCAATGGATGTCACCCTATCATGTCCAACTAAATGTGCCCCTACGGTCCCTCCACGTAGAGTGGCATTAACATCCTGAAGAGTCTGCAAAATCTATGGTAGGATGGCTCTTCTAACATGATCTGGAGGTGGTATGCCTAGGTCTATGTGAAAACGCAACTCATCTTATCTAGTACCTCCTACACAAAGCAAAACAAGAGTTAGCTCCTTATTCTACGTATTACTTAGTTTATGTGTTTACTAAAATATGCAATTTCTAACCTAGTTGTTTTCTAGATTTAAAAGTGTGCTAGGTTTTAAAGTTCATGTCTCAAGTTTTCTAATGAGCCCAATGGCCCAATATTTTGAACCACTATTCTAATACCAATTGTGACACCCACTAAAACCAACCCACTTGAAACCCAAGAACAACTAGGATTAGTTAGGAAAATTATGTAATTGTGTTAGATTATTTCTAATAATTTGGACCAAATTTATCATAGAGGTTTTAATATGTATATTAGAGGGTTTTAAGGTGGGCACCTAATTCCCATTGGGAGGCATAAGTGATCTCCCCATAGATCCTTGCTCCATTGGCTTGCATTTTCAAGCCTTGTGTATTTTGATAAGTTGCATTCTTGTGGTTGTATCTTGTGTTGAATGTGTTTGAAATGGTTGTGAACATTATTTTGTGATGTGGAATATTTTTGTAGTTGTCATGAGTTGGATCCATCTTTTATTTCATTATGGTTGGGGTTCGGGGCCAATGAGGAGGATAGCTTCTTCTCCTCATTGAATTATTGGTTGGGTGGAGAGTGTTGCCTCTCCCCCATTTTTTTTTTTGTGATCAAGTGGAGACATGGTGGAGCTCTTGTTGGTGATTTGGAATTGGGAGCATTTGTTGAAGTCCAAAATAAATCCTCCTTTGTGAGAAAATCTTGCTTGTAATTCCCACTTAGGTGGAAGACTTGTAGACTTGTTTTTTAAAAGAAATGTTGCATTGTAAGTTTCATGTACCAAGTTGTATTATTATATTTGAAGGAAGTTCATTAAAGAATGTGTATTTTACTTTCTCTTCAAATTGTTGTATGTAAAGGAATGGATTATAATGGATATCATGTTTAAAAGTTTACTTGTAATGAAAAATAAAAAAAGAAAGTTCATTTCTATTGTAAGTGTTTGTATTTTTGTAAAAATGAAAAGAAGAGCATAGAAGTTGTAAAACATTAATAGTGTATTCATTGCAAATTTGAATGTGAAATAAATTTTTTTATGGTTACTTGAACAAATGGTTGTAGTAGAGATGGAAATATGCTCTAAGCATAATAAGTTACCTTGTTGATAGATTGCATTTTGTTGTAAAAAGGGAAAAACAATGATAATTAGAATTAGATTAAGTTTCATTTCTTCCTTTGAGTTGAAAACAATTTTGTGGGAAAACATTTTTACTTAGTTCCTACTATAAAAATAACAAATCTTTAAATGTAGTAATTTTAAGAATGGAATGAATAAATGGTTAAACCCTTCAACTGGAGACTTTAGGAATTTAAATTCAAGTTAAGGATAATCTTTAAAACACTCTAGTAATTTTTTTTTTTTGAAAAATTGCGGAAATGAAGGTTATGTTTTCAAAGAACATGACCATCGCCCTATGCAGAGTGGTGGTCTTTGAATTGCCACTCAGGAAAGGCGGCGTTTTGTGAATCGTCACCCAAGTAGGGAGGTTGTCCAATGATTGTTGGTTTGCTTTGGATGGCGGTTCCGTCACTATGGAGGAAAAATAAAATCCACGTCTGTGCTATTTTAAACTTGGTTTAATTAAAATTTTAAGCCGGAACTTTGAAGAGGAAATCACCAGCAAGCCATAAGGGCATAAATTCATTGTTCTAAACTTGTAAATCTTCAAATGGGTATTTAAAAGCATTTAATCTCATGGATTTAAAATGAAGTAGGGTTTTTCCCATGTAGGAAACTAAAAATGGAATTAACTTTATAACAACTCCATATTTGGAGTGGAAACCTCTATAATCTTCAAATGGAAGACATTACAATAATAAATCCATAACCTAAACTAAACTAAGCTTGATTCTAGTGAAATTCTTCATGGCTTCTTCCTTTCTTGCTCCCATGGCTTCCATTTCTCCAACCTACATTAAACAAAAGAAAAGTGACCAAATGAGGAGGCTAGGGAAAAGAAAAAGGTTTTAATAAAATCCCATAAGGATAGTTAGGGTTAGTATAGAACCCTAAGATCTAGTGGCCACAATGGATTTGATCCAAGGGTTGAGAATCAACCCTACCATTGTTAGGTAGGAATGAATATTATGGGTGTTTTAAATAATTTTAAAGGTATGTGTAAATGGGTGAATGGGGCCATTTAATACCCTTGTATGTTAAGTTAATTTATTTAGTTCCTAGTATGTTTTAATAATTATTTAAATGGGCTTAAAGACAAATGATTTATGAGAACTATTTAACCTAGTGAAAGGGAATTTTGAACACTTAGCTAGTGATGTTAATTAAATTGACCTTAGAACTGGATTAAGAACATTTAATTAATAATATAGACTGGATCCATCCTTTGAAATGTAGTAGTTATTGGTAGAATTTAATTTAATGTACACTAGGGTTTGACACCCTTGTAACTTAAAATAAAATAAAAAATATTTCTACAACTTTCCAAATAACTAGCTAAGGATTAATGTGGTTTTAGAATGTGGAAATTGTGGGTGTTATAGCCCCTGTTAGATCCCTAGTCGAAATGCCACCACGTAAATCCACTTTTACCCACACATGCACATACGACAACTGCATTGATTAAGTAGAGGGACTTAGACACCCAAAGCATTGGCAAAAAAAACCCACAAAATTGTCTTTGAAAAATTTTCTCGCCAACAAGTGATAAACAATCATAACCAATTAGTTTAAGTTTGTCACATCCAAGACATGATTTAACAATAACTACTTTTCACGGTTCTTAGACAACATTTAAATCGGAATATGCACAAATTTGCCACCCCATCCTCTTTATTTTACTACCAATAAATGCAATAATTGATCGAACACACTAGTACAACCTTGCAACAATCCTATTAGTGAAGGGAGAATCAAACTAAGCATGAAAAGAGCTCAATACTATAAAGGGCACAACAAAATCCATATATCTTTATAACAAATCAAACAAATAATTTAATCAAATAAAATTAAAGATAAATAAAACCAAATATATAAAACAAAAATAACACTAATCAAAATTCAAAATTAGAAATGTTTTTTTAATTTTATCAAAGAGATTTTATATGTTTATGATTAACTAATAAAAGAATAAGAGCTCTATCATTTTTTGATTTAGTCTATATACATAGTCCTCCATATTCATTGATATCAATCACCATTAGTCTAACAAATTCACTATTTATAATAAATTATTAATTTTTGACACACACACATATATATACTTTCTCACTCACACACATATATATACATACATACATACATAAAAATATATACATATAAAATACACACATAAAATATATGTCATTACCATTTAAATTCTATTTTTATCTTTCAAATAATATATTAAAGATTATTAAAATACATTTTTCACTCCAAAAATCTATACTAAAGATATATATTTAAACTATTAAATATGAATATAATCCAGCGCTTTCGTCTTTTCCGAACTACCATTTCCTCGTGATTATTAAACTATAAATATAATCCAAATACAACTCCATTATATATCTAATTTATTTAATTCAAAAAAATTGTATGCACTATAATTTATTATTACATTTTAATCAATTATTTTCAAAACTAATATATTATAGTTATACACTTTTAAAATAGGAAATTACCCCCAAATTTAAAAGTAATAAAATTAAACAAATGGACAAAATGCTATTTGGAAATAAATCTCATTAATGTGTTTAAATAAGGAGCTTTTTCACATTTAAAATAGCCACTGAACGTGTCGGTGTAACTAACAATAAAAATACTAAAAAAAGCAAGAGCGCAAACTGTTTCCTGAAGCGGAGTTGGGCACGACGCCATTAGCGGATCCAATTTAAGGTAAAAGTAAAGACATACTAATCCTGAAAAACTCTCGACTATAAATACAGTGTTATGAAATACCCAGCTGAAAATCAACCAAAATTTGTTCAATCATGGCTTCATCTTACAGTTGCTTGTTATTTGTAGTGGCAGTCATGTTGGTAGCTAACACTGCAACCCGTGCTGATTCTGAGACAATCCGTATCGCCTGCAGTACCGCTAAATATAAAAACCATTGCATTTCATCATTGTCTAGAGCTCCGGGAGCTCTTCACACAGTCTTACAACAGCTGGCTGTTATTGCAGTTGATTTGAGTATCGCTGAATCCAACCGGGATTCTGATTACATTCGATCGCTGGGAGAACAGAATCCCGATGTTTCGGCTTTTGATGGCTGCTCAAAGCTCTTCACTCAGACAACAGACCAGCTTCAGAAATCAATCTCACAATTACGGAAATGGCCGAGTCCCATTTTCAAGCAATTTTTATCGGATGCTCAGACATGGGTCGGTGCTGTAGTGAATAATCCCGATAAATGTGTGACCGCGTTGAGGAGATCGGGAGAATCGAAGTTGGCTTCATCTGTTGAGTTGTATTCGTTAGAGCTCAGAATGTTGTTGAGTGATTCCGTGCATGTTATGAACCAGGTTAGCAAGCACCAAAAATCATAACTAATACGCCACGTTGGTTTTTGTTTAGTATTATGTTTTAAAGAATAACTGGTGTTTCCTTCTATTTTGGGCACCATACGACCTGAAAGAAGGAAGGATACGTCCTACTTTTAGGGGTATACCTCTTGTCATGGTAATATTCGAGACATTTTAAATAACAGTAGATTTCACGCTAATTTTGGGAATAAATAGCAAGTTTGGTTTTCTCAATAAATATTCGTCTATATCATTTACACAATATGAGATTCTGTTGTTAAATTTTAAACTATAGAAAATTATTAATATATTGGTGTTGAAGTTTATCATTTCCTGTAGAAATTCTTTTATTAAAATGTTGATATCATTCAGGAGGTTAAATTATATTTTAAATGTTGTACTTAGATTGTTGTAATATATTTTATAATCAAACATTCTTCAATATGAGAGTCCATATGTAGTTATTATATTTAGATTGTTCTAATTTATTTTGTAATAAAACTTTCTTTAATATGAGAATTGAGATAAACATCATAGTTGTTATTGAAATTTAAATGTATTTGTGATATCACTCTTTGTCATTTATATTTGTATGTAAAAATTCTTTTTCAAAATTTGTTGTTTTAATTGATATATACATATTCCTTTGTTTAGTTAAAATGTAAATATAATTTATGCATTAATATTATGTGTTGGAGTGTCCTTAAACCATTCAATCATAAACATATTTTAAATATTGTATTGACATTGTTCTAGTTTATTTATATCGAAAAGTTTTTAATCTATTAAGCCACAAAAATATTGTAAAATTATATTGAGATTGCTTTGATTTATTTTCTAAAATTATCTAAGAATTCACCAATTATTTAAAATATAAATTTTAAATACTACAAATATTAGTGATTAAAAAAAAATCCAAATACCATTATATGATTAAGATACTAGCAATCATACATGAGATATACGATGGGAATGTCAAGGGGGTTGAGTGAAGAATTAAAACTTAAGGAAGCAAATAAGAGGGAGATGATGGGGGGCAAAAAGATGGGGTATGAGGGAGGAGCAGTGCATTGTGTTCCACTGAATTTTCTCTATCTTGGTCACATAATTTGTTTGAGTGCAATATATGTTCAAAGGGGACGAACTGAAAAATTGAGGAAAATCGTAAATGTTGAACAAATGTTTTAGATTGAGGATTGATTATTTATGTGATTAGAATTTGAGGATGAAGTGGTCAAAATAAGAAAAAAATTATTCTCCGCCTACCATTTTATCTACATTCGCCCCAAATTTATGCCCTTTCTTGCCAAGGGACGGAGGATATTCTCTTTTGTTGGAACAGAAAACCACCTTGGTGTTGCATGACATCCACTATGAAGAAAACACCAAATATTGAAAAAAAAAAATTGATGCACCACCACAATGCTTGCATTCTAGAAAGGACGACATACAAAAAAATAACCTAGAGATTAAATCCAAACTATAACCATCGATGACTCCTCTTACAACATATTTCAACAAAATCATTCGATAAAGTCGTGAATGTCTTTACATGGCTACCAAATGTATGCTTTGGTATGGTGTGTTGGAAGTAGGAGACCATGCGATCACATGGAGCAGGTTTAGGGGATGTGTAGAGATCTAATCGCAGCATTATCACCGTGTGTGCTACCACTTCATCCATTCCATTTTCATCATTTCAATCTAATCTTCACAGAGTTAATATTATGGCTCACTTCTTCGTGTGGAACTTGTCAATTTTTTAAATGTGGGAGGTATGTGTTCGAATATCCATTCGGAGGAAAGAACAATGGTTGTGGTGACCACCGCACTTCAACTCAATTCTTATTATGATGTTTACTTGTCTACACAATATATCATGCCCTAGACTTTTGCTCTCCTCTACTTTTCGTTGTAATTATAAATGCATATTTTAATAATAACCTCAAAGAATATGATATGTGCCCTATATGGACATCT
Organism: Taxus wallichiana var. yunnanensis; assembly: GCA_018340775.1. NCBI lineage: Eukaryota > Viridiplantae > Streptophyta > Pinopsida > Cupressales > Taxaceae > Taxus > Taxus wallichiana. The sequence continues at coordinate 141,659,527 of CM031238.1, forward strand.
TAATCAAGCTTACATAAATCAATTTGATAAATTCTTGTTCACATTAACTAAACAAGAAACATTAAATAATATAGTTTGAAGTTATAGATCAAACATCCTAAATCACTTGCATTTAATACGGTATAGTTTGATTATTATCTTTCAGAAGAATAATTAAACTATTAAAATTACTTAGAGTACTATCTATATCCAAAATGTGGCTTCCATCACAATAAAGTGTGGACATAAGATAATTTCCCAAACAAGATCATGATTCATAACACATTATTAGTAACTCACATATGTTGAAATAGACATTGCTTACTATCGGTATGCAACCAACCATCCCAAAATTGTCATAGAAATTAATTCTTTTCATTATTATTTTCATAAAATAAAATATTCAATATTAAATAGTCGAGATACTATATGTAACGCCCGCTAAAACACAACAAATGACATGGAAATGTCGGATAATTTTTTTAAAGTTTAAATGACACCACAAGAGATCACAAGGACCACAACTACTCATGATAGGCTTGGAAAAACATTGACTACCTAGGCACAAGGAACATATGACACCCTTCATGAACAAGACACAACATAATGGTACAACCACATAACATACTTCACGCAACCCAATATCAACGTTTTTCAGGTGGCGATGGATGGATTTGTTTTGTAAGTACGACATGGAGATAGAGCATGTGAAGGGGAAGGAGAATGTGGTTGTAGACTCCTGAGTAGACGGAGGCATACGAGATATGGCTACCTTAGTGGGTATAGAATTACGGAGCAATATTTTGTAGCACCTTCCTCACGACAACTTCTACCGTACGGCTGATCGGAGATTGAGTCTCGAGAGACCCATCGAGGGAAGTTTGATGGATTTTCATTAGAGGAAGATGTTCTTCTCGGACAAAGAGGTTGGATATATGTTCCTAGAGACAAAGGCTTGAGACAGGATATCCTCGCAGAGGCTCATTGTGATTCTTGCTAAAAAAACCCACTTGAGACCCAAGAACAACCTAGGATTAGTTAGGAAAATTATGGAATAATTTTTTTGTTTAAAAGAGTCTACAACCAGGTTACAAGGCAACAACTATCACTAACAAGTTCTAAAATAATTCTAATTCACTAGAACATACTTTTCCTTTATTAACAATTATTAGAGGTCATAAGGTCCAGAATTTAGGGTTAGAAGGTACAATAAGGTTCAGAGGGTAATTCCTCACCATACCCACTCTCTAACAGGCTTAAAGGTTCAACTTGATTTTTCTCAAACTTAACGCATTCAAAAAAATCATAAATCATTCCCATTGGATAGGAAATTTCCTCACCTTTCCACTGATATAAATAAGTCCTCCTAACTCTTCATACTTTTCGAGTTACGGGTCGGCGGGCCTTGGGATGAAAAATTTCCCCAAGAGCGGGCCTGTGGGCATAGGGGCGAAAATTTGCCCCAAGGGCAGGTCGGTGGGCCGCGGGAGACTTTTGGAAATTTTCCCACATGGGGAAAAAAACTAACTTTGCGCCCGCATCCCCGCGAGAGTTGCCAGGACATGTGGTGCATTATAAGCCAACGCGGGTAAAACGGAGTGGCGGGGAGAAATAAGGTTTCACGCCCCAAAGGCAAAAAGGGATAAATTCACCCGCGCCTCCACCGACGCCTCGTGATGCCACGTGGTAGCCTCTAATGGTGGCGGGTTGGCGGGGAAAACTTGGAAAATTTTCCCAAAAATTTTCTAAAGCTCAAAGGGAAAAAGGGGCCCGCTCCTCCACCAACACCTGGTTGTGCCACGTGGCGCCTCTCATTGGCCTGCAAACTAGAGCGCTAAGTTTAAAAGAGATCCGCCCCTCCGCTGACACCTCATGGTGCCACGTGGCAACCTCTGATTGGCTTTGGGCTGGTGGGGCGGTGGGGAAAAACATTGGAAAATTTTCCAAACCTCTAAGAGAAATTTTTCCCAAAAAAAAAAGTTACGCCAAGTGAAGAAAAACATCAAAAGGCCATAACTTTTGATAAAGAGCTCGGTTTTGGAAAACAAGGACTTTCTGGAAATCTCTCAATGTCCTCTTTGCACAAGATTCATTATTTTTAAATTTTTATAGAGTTTAAGGGGTAAATTTTGTGAAAATGATCTGCAGGCTTTTACAGTTTGAATTGGTAAATTTTAATTTATAAAATTTTGTTCAATTTGTTCTTGTTCCTCTCTCAACATGTCAAATAGACATGGAGAATTTTTCTTAGGTGGATTTAGGTTAATTTTGTGAGGTAGGTCTATTTGATAGAGTTCCAATTCGAAAGTTTACAATTTTGACAGCAAAACGACAGTGAAAGCTTTGAACTCGGTTTTGCCAGGTTTTGAAAGATTTCTTTTAAGTATTTTTGTCTAGTTGGATTCGTTTAGGAAAACTACTTCATTTTAATCATTTAATCTATTATTTCATTGTTGCAGGTTTGAATCGTATTTTAGGTAAAGTAATTGCCATTTTGAAAATACATAGCAGAGATCAAATTTAAAAGGGTTTAATTGCCATTTTCTTCTTCCAAGTATTATAATGTGCTCCAATTCAAATCTAATACATTTATTTGATTCAATTCCAACCATTCAAAAAGAAAAACAAAATACAATTCTGATTTTCAACTTTACACATTTCAAAAGACAGAGTTCTGCATTTTCCTTCATACGCATTTACTTCTTTCAAACAGAGATTTCAATTCACATTTAGATGTTCAATCTTAAAACAACAATGCAAATTGAGAAGGTAATGCAATCCTTTATTGATTCCAAAATACAACTTTACAACCTTTCTTTCATTCTTCGAGTTCATCATACAGAATACAATTCTTTCACATTCTTTCAAAGACTGAAAAACAGAGTTTATTTCTTTTACATTTCACTTCACAACTTTCATAAACAATACCACATCTTTCTATTACAAAACATTTACAAGTTCCTCCACTGCAAGTGGGAAAGGTTACAATAAACTTTATCTCAACAAGGGACTGTCAAACTATCTTTTCTCAGCTCCAGAACAACAAGTGCATATATCTCATTCTCCCACATTGTAATCACAACAAGAGTAGGGGAAAGGAAATACTCTCCACCCAACCAAGACATCTAATGAAGAGGAGAATCCATCCTTCTTCATTGGCCCCCGAGCCCCAACCACAATGCAATAAAAGATGTGATCCAACTCATGGCAACAATAGGCTTCCACAAAACACGCAAGCAACACTTTCACAATAAAACACAGTTCCAAAAACTAAATGTAGTTTACAACTACATTAAAACATGAAAAACAATACAAAGGCTTCATCAAGAAAGCCAAAGGAGAAAGAAACTATGAGGGATGCTTCTTATGCCTCCCAAAAGGGGAAATGTGTATCACCACCTTAATTACGAATTGCCAAAATATAGTATATCACAGGCCTGACATTCCTTATGCCTCCCCAACCTCTTATGGCACCCCATAATGAGTAAAGAAATGCAAGCTATTTCTTTGCAAGGTGGAACCCAAATCCCAACTCCCTCCACACTTATACCTCCCTAAAACACACTTGTGCCTCCCACAAATTAAACCCCATAGTCTTCTCCTACACCATTCCTAGGCCATCTACCCAACAACCCACAACATACCAAAACATTCATACATTAACATTTACATTCATACAAGAAGAGCATTTCAAGAGCCAAGTTCCTACCTCTCCATGATGGAGTTTCCCAAGTTCCAAACAGCAGTTGTTTCCAAGAAAACAATCCAAAAATCAACCAAGCACAAGTATTCCACAATCTTCCAACTGCTCCAAAAGCAAGAGCTCCCAAGAACAGAAAAATAATTCACCCAAGAAGCAAGTCTCCAAAGTGAAGCAACCCCAAATAAGGCAAGAAAATCAAATTTTATAGAAGAGGGAAGGGAAGAGGATGAGGTGGATCCATGTAGGATGCCACATCACACATCCTCAACCCCAACACAAGGTCAACTTCATTCTCCAATGCACAATAAATAGGTGGGTGAATAATATGACAGTTTACTTACATACTCCAAAACAAACCCACACCCCAAAGGACTGAAATTACAACATGTAAGAAAAGTGCAATTAAAACCTACAAATTGCCTTCTCAAAAAGTATTATAAAAGTCAAATTTCAACTCTCCAACCATAGGTATGGTTGGTAAATAAATTTAAGAGGTATGGGACAAGTTTAACTTGTCCCACAAGCCTCCAAAATCAGCCTCCAAGGACAATTTCGAATTTCCAAGAAGGTGGAGTGTTTCTCACTCAACAGTTAACTTACACATCACTTACATATCTCTTACACATACTTATATCACTTTAAATCATGGCCAACAACTCTCATTAATTACCTTCTTATGACATATTTGATTTATTTATTTTAACAATATGATTACTCACAAAATTTACACACCATTTAATAATTAATGAAAGGGGTAAAAGCATCACAAAATAAACACATGCAACATAAAACAAAAGGGTCAAATAAATAAATACACATAACCCCTTGGTCACATTTAAAGGTGGTTCCCCCATGGGTACCCCTAACAAAACAACCACACACAAACAAAACAAGTTGCCATGGTGACCTTGTTGAATTCATCTAGAATTCCAATGTGGTTGGTCTCCAATCCCGATGTTTGTTGTGATATTTTAACCTGCAAAACACAAATACCTCCTTTAGCCTCGTGGCCATATTAGAACATCCAAAATAATATAAATATATTTCCTAAAATCATCTAGATATATGAATCACAACAATATCAAAGCAATCAAATAATATCATTTACAGTTTTATCAACAACTATATCATCATCCAATAATTTCCATTTTTAGGTCTACTCACAATATCCAAATATCACATGTTTGAACAACATCCATAACATAATTGTTGATGGCGAATCACAGCACCCCTGAATGTCTGCAACTCAATGGGTTGAGACTCTCAATGCGATTGCATAACATGGAGCTTTTCCCAAGTGTGGGACCTTGCGAAATCGGAAAAGCTCTCCGGATGAAGGCTAGTTCCTATTCCTCTGTTCAGATGCACACGTAAAAATGCAGAGGGTTTACTCAAAAACCTAATCTAACTTGCCAAGGAGACAGGGTAAGAAGATGCATAAAAATAAACCTAAACTAACAAAGGTGATGCACCGAGGAATGAAGAAACATCTGTCTTGCCAATAAACACAAACCATTAAAATGTAATGCAAGATCATACACAGATAATAGATTTGCAGTGAAAGATCAAGAAGATGCAAATGAACACAGAGAGGGTTGAGAATCATCCACATACATGCATTATTTGCTCCAAATATTGATACAATACACCACAAATGGCCAAGAGACAAAGTTGTATTATAGTTTTAGATAGGAGGTTTGAACTCCACAGATTCACCTACCAAAGAGAAGAAGGGAGGGGCAAAACAAGAATGTCCAACCTTTAGAAATAATCCCCTACTTATAATTTATAGGAATAATGAGAGAGAGAGTCCAAATCTACCCCAACCACCTCTAGGTTGAATTTAATTCATCTCATTATGGTGGTAGGTGATAACCCTAGCAAACCCAAAAAGTGGCGAACTATATTTTACTTTTTAAGAACTTGTTCCCACCCAATTAAATATATCATAAGCTTTCCAAAATTCCAACCTTGCATTAATCCGAGCTCCCTGTGAAAAGTTATGGCCATCTGAATATCTGGGTCAGGGTCTGCTTCCTGTCAGCGCTCAAAATGTTGCGCCTCTCGAAGATGTGCCTTGGCGCATCCATCTTCATGTCGACATACCCTTACATGTGCCCAGGCATGAATTTTTTCATGTCGACACTCTGTGTTGTGTGCCCTTTACCTGCGCCTTGGCACATCCATTTCCGTGTCGACACTCTTTGTTGTGCGCCCTTTACCTGCGCCTTGGCGCATCCATTTCCATGTTGACACTCTTGCTTTGGTGACGCAAAAAAAATCAGGCTCTAAGTTTCTTTGATTCCCATATTCTTCTGCTTGTCTATATCTACCCAGGGGGAAGATATTTACAACAATAACCATGTCAAACAATCATATCATCATCAATATCCAAAATGCCTCTAATAACCATCATGCATCATAATTGAATCAAGTCAACAATAATCCATGATCTAACATCTATCATCATACTATAATAAGGTCCATAATATAATTAGTAGTATCATGATTAGTATCAAAAGGTGTCAAAGGGAAGTGGGCACTACACTCATCGTGCACCTTATTTAGCCCATCCAAGGGTGAAGAAGATGCACACTACCTTGAGAAAAATTTACCATTGGAGAGATCTTTAGAGAGATGTAGCTCAGTTTGTATCACATTTTTTAGAATGTTAGAGGGTGAAGGCCAAGCATCAACATCTTGTTGGCCTTCTCTACCCACATGTCATACAGTGGAAATGGGACACCATTTCCATGGATTTCATTGTAGGGCTACTAACGTTGAGATAACACCACGATGCCATCATGGTCATGGTGGATAAATTGAAAAAAGTGGCTCACTTTTCTCCAATGAAGACCACCTATAAAGCTAGTGCAGTAGCATGGGTATACCTTGATGAGATTTTCAGATTACACGAGATTCCACTAAAGATCATTTGAAAATGTGAATCCCTTGTACACTTCACACTTCTTGACTACCATGTAATGATTCTTGGCACAAGTATCAACTTTAGTACATCCTATCATCCAGAGACATATGGACAGACGGCATCATCAGTGAATCGGATCTTGGAGGATATGTTACAGATTTATGTCATGGACCACCAGTTTAGGTGGGAGGAGTACCTATATTTGGTGGAGTTTTCCTACAACAAAAATTTTCGAGTTTAATTACCATGGCTCATTTTTAGGAATTGTATGGAGCAGTGCAAGACACCTTTGAGTTAGGATAGATTAGAGGACAGGGTTTCTATTGAGTCGGATTTGATACATGATATAGAGCAGCAAGTTATCTTGATTCGTCAGAGGCTTCAGGAGGCTCAAGATAGGTAGAAGAAGTATGTAGATCTGAGGAGGACATATCGTAGTTTTGAGGTGGGCACGAAGGTGTTTCTTCATGTTAGGCCTCATAAGAGTCCTATCCGTTATGGAAAAGGCTCTAAGTTAGCTCCTAGATTTGTGGGTCCCTTCGAGATCTTGGAGTATATCGATCCCTTGGCCTATCGTCTAGCATTGCCACCCAGCTTATCTCACGTGCACGATGTATTTCATGTATATGTACTTAGGAGATATATTTCGATCCCTCTCATGTTTTGGATTGGACCGCATTGCAGTGGGGAGCGAGGGACAAGTATTAGTGGAGCCCGTGCACATCATAGAGTGTAGGACCCTAGGCCTTCGAGGCCATGAGATCGACTAGGTATAGTTCCAATGGACTAGATATGATGAGGCTGTAGCCACTTGGTAGGATGCCACTATTTTGCAAGCTCAGTTCCTCATCTATTCTAGTGACTTCCATGAGGAAGTCGTGTTTAAGGAGGGGACATAATGCCCACTCCTCTTTAACACTATTTTATCTTGATATTGATACTATTGGACTTATATTCAAACATTTGATTATGCTACATTGATCAAGAGTAGATGGTAGATTTTACTTATATTTAGATTATTGACATTTGTATGTATACATTTTTTTATGATGCACTAAATAGTGATGCTAGATAGTTGGATGTATGTTTATTTTCATGATGTAGATTTTATACTCACATGTTATGTTTTGAGATGTGGAGTAAAATTGTAATATCATCAATGTTCTAGGAATCAGGATTATATTTTGATATATTGATGGATGATAGAATTTGCTAATGTCAAATGTTGGATATTGATTTTATATGTATATTGTCTCAATGTTGTTAATACAACCAAAAGGCTAAAAAGTTACTTTTTGTGTGCAAGACTTTGATCACATACATCAAAGGGGATAGGGGACCAACCACAAAAGAATTTTAGGTATTGAGCAACGAGGCCAAATTTGAATACTTGCGTAATGTTGTTTAGTGTGGTGTTTTTCTTGTCTAGTTTGGAGGTCTTCCTTGGGGGTGACTTCACATATGTGGCCATGGGGTGAATTGTGTTTCCTTTCTTTAATTTTTGTATGTGCTTTATTTATGTTTTGTGTATTTAAAATTTGGAAATTTTGTCACCTTTTTAGCATGTGTAAATGTGTGTTAATTAGACTTAACCCTTCTTATTTTGGCTAACCAAATTAGAGATGTGACAAATTGTTATGATGATATTTGGTAGTCCTTGTGTAAGTAAATTTTATGTTGATTTAGGAATGTTTTACTCCACCCCATGTTCAAATTTTGGATTTTGACTTGGGGGCACTTTTGGAGGATTTTGGGACAAGCAAGACTTGTCCCATACCTCTTAAATTAACCTAAAAACCCTACCTATGGGTTGGAAGCTTATTTTTACTTCTTTGTCCATTTTTAGTGTAAAAGAAGGAAAATTGTTGCATTTTTTTTCTACCTCAATTTATTATGTCCCTTGAAAGCATGGTGTGCAAGTTTTGAGCCATGTGGGTTGTCATAGTCCTTGCTTGGGTATGAATGTTTCTTGGT